>ML769648.1:4682-95066 GCA_009733575.1 Gymnopus androsaceus JB14
AAGCAGGCGCTTTGGAGGTCGGCGCGGAGCCTCTTTCGTTTGTTAGATTCCAAAGACCCGGTGTCCTTCTGGCCGAAGAGCTCCAAGCCCAACATCCTACGCCAGTCCTTCGGAGACCTCAGACATGCAAGGGCGCCACGAGTCGCAATGTCATACAGAAGGACTTCACGTACTTTCAAGTATGTTTTGAAGAAAGCTTGACGGGATGATTCAACTTTATGATTCGCAAAAAGGGCAGGTTCGGGGAGGATATAGTTGCGCGAGACACCTCGACACTGAGGTTGGGAGTTATTGAAAAATTGACCTCACGTCTTATAGCAGAGAAACCCAGGGGACAGCTTCGAGTGGGCCCGATACTTCCATGGTGAGTGCTTTGTTCTCATCTGCGAAGTTATGGTGATTGTTGTATTCATTTTTGATTCCAGGATTTTGATATTTCCAATCTCAACTCAATCGTGCCTGCATGGAAGGACAAGAAATATGAAGGATTGATTCCAGATGATGTTTGTCGTGAGGTCCTGGAAGAAATTTTCTGTATGTCTTTCAAGGAAGAACTTCTCTTACTGGATCGTTACTTGTATACGGTCAAGTCAAGAGACTCCGAGGAAGGGGAGGTTCTTGATGACTTGGATGCGTCAACGCGTGAGGAGCGCAACATCAAGGTCATTGGAGCTGTAATTCTTGACACTGATGTCCTGGGAGGGGCTTCCGCATCTGTCGATACACGTCAAAATGCTTTCTACGGCCTCTTCAAAGTGATGAATGGATGGACCAAAGGGCCTTCACTACCTGATGGATCTTATCGTGCAGGTGAAAAGCTCTCTGAGATGGTGTCCGAGGAGGATCTCAAGTTTGGGGAATATTGTCTTGCTTATCATTACATTCTTACTTATGCGAATTTTTTCAAATGGCCACCTACTCTGCCTTACCGATTGTAGTCTCAATATCTTGCTAGCGTGTTTCATATGGATTTTAACTTTACAATCATTCCTGCTTCTGCTATTGCATTCGCCATCTGATACATCGTGTATTTTTTTTTTATTGCTGCTATCGTGTTCCACCGTTCATTGCCTCATGTAGATATGTGAGCCGAGTTATCCTGGTTTATCTGTTCATTACTGATGCCTCTTTGTCTTTATTCTAGGAACACTCAATACCAACGCCGTTACTGGCTTTCTTGCTTTTATTTTCTTGGCGTGATGCTCAAATCTTGGCACCCTGGGTCCCGCCCACTGACAGTATTTAAGGGATGAACTTGCAACCCTTTTACCTTGTGCTACCTCTTCCTTCCTCTCATCATCCACTTTTTTTTTCCTTCCTTTAAACACTCTTTTTTAATATTTACAATGACGACTCGTAGTCAGGCTCCAGGTATTATTTCTGAAGTCTTTTTTAAATCTGTAGAACTTATTTTTCTTTCCTGCACAGCTACTCGGTCTTCCAACGCTTCCACCAGGAAGCAAACTCGTTCACAGGCAGCAACTGGTGGGAAGTCTGTGACAACCAAACCAAAAGCAAAAACAACTCGTGCCAAGGCACCTCCACCAAGCTCGAGCCCAGCGTCCTCGCCTTCAACACTTTCCGCTAGCGAAGTCAAAACCTTGCAAGCCCTTCATAAAAAAAAGAAGGAAGCTCAGTGACAGGCTGAAGCTGCTCGCGTACAAGGTATTGTTTTTTTTTTCCTTTTTTAAAATCAGCTTCCATTAATACAAGTCTTAGAGATCCAGCAGCGAGCTCATGCTCTCGCACAGTCCGAAGCTGAGGCTGATGTTGAGGACTCCGACGTGGAGAACCAGGATGGAGAGCAGGTCCAATATCCTGAATCCGACTCTGAAGGAGTTCCGCATCAATGGGATGGCGACAACGATGACAACGATGAGGATAAGGCATTCTTTATGTCTCTCGGTGGCAGTACATTTTTTTTCTCTCTTTTTTCCTTTTTTTTTCCCTCACCAATATCTTTGTACTACAGATGCCGGGGATGACGCTGAGGATGATGAAGAGTCCAACACTGATAACGGTGAGGATGTCAACCACGCTGCTGACATGGACACTGGTTCGTGTGATGTCAACAACATGATGGACATTGACAATCCCTCCAACAATGTAGGTTTTTTTCGCTTTCCTTTTCTATCTTGCTAACTACCTTCCATGTAGATTGAAGTCGACTCCTCTCCTGCTCCTTCCACGCCATCCAAGAAAGCTCCTCAGCTCCGGCATCCGTTCTCCTCACCAAGTCGTGCTCGCAATGCCGTAGTTGCCAGCCATGTCACTCCTCTTTGTTGTTGTCGGAGTGGCAAAGTGACTGAGGCTCGGTTCACACCTCGGACACTCAACCTTGCCAACAAGGGCAAACGTGCTGCTCGCCGTGTAACTGTGGTGGAGGATGCATTTGCTGTTGACAAGCATGCCCATAACATGAGCATCATCCAGAAGCTTGCCATTGAGGACACGGACGGCCCATTGTATGAAGCTTATACTCGTCTGCTGGCTGACGTGGAGAAGCAGAAGGATGTCGTTACATTTGTAAGTTTTATCTTTTTTTTTTTTTCGTAAGTTTTTAACTTTTTTTAATCCGACTTCCTTTAGCTTTCCTATGCTCGTGGTGGGATCTTTACAGGCCTCATCTCACGTGCCCGTCAGTGGGCACCCAGCCACTTCCGACTCCCAGGGACCATGACTGCCCCCGAGGTGAAGGAGTTGGTCAGGTGGCTTACCGAGGATGGACATTACAAGTATGGCGGGATCGACACTGAGGTATGTATTCCTTTCTTCATATGATTCATTCTTTTACTCATTGCATTTACAGTTGCGTGCATATGACACTAAGCACCCTTTCAGTTGTGAGGGCCTTGCACATATCTTGCGTCTTGAGGTTTTTGCAACCAAAGGTGGTGCAAACATTGATATCTTCCGAGACATTGTTAGTGCTGGTAGGATCAGTGGACCTACCATTGCACTGCTACTCACTGTGGTATGTTGTTTCTTTTTTCTTTTTTTTTGTTTCTTGTCTTAGTTGTTTAATTAACTTGTATACTAGATTGAACATGCCCTAAATGAGTACTCGGAGGGTGTTCATCGCCATGCTGAGTTCTCGGATGCTGCACGCTCAAGGTATGTAAATTTTATTTTATTTTATTTTATTTGAATCTTCTCATGTTTACTCATTGTGGTGCACAGGTACCTCTACCATTTAAGCAGTTACAATAAGATTGCACGTCGAGCACCAACCTGGGCCAACAACTTTGAAATCAACTTGTATAAGTTGATCATGTATGTTTCTGCTTTTTTTGTTGCTTTACTGTTCAAACTGCTAATGTCTCTTGTACAGTACACAATCCAACAAGGCCTTTTTGCTTGATGTCCAGGCTGATGACCTCACTGAGGTTGATGTAGCTGGGTTGGAGGCTGATGCAGTGGCTGAGAAGAGTCAGGTTGGTCCCATCCCTACTCCTGCTGCTCCCACTTCTACACCTGCTCCATCTGCTTCTGTTGCTGCCACTGCCAATGCACCTGCTCCTGTGTTTCCATTGCCAGGATCTCGTGCTGCTGCTGCTGCTGCATCTCGGGAGCTTGCTTGATGTTTTATGTTGCTTCAAGTTTCTCATATTTATTTATTGTCACTCCTTCATCTGATATCCCATAGTATAGTTAGTAGTAGATAGTTATTTTGCATAATAAAATTCTCATTGACCCATCCATATTGTGAATATATTTTTGCATTGTTGAATGCTTTAAGTGAACTGGTTTCATCCTAAGGTTGGCTTATGCAGCATTCAAGTGTATTAAAGTGTCTTTAATGGCAACTTAGGTAAATATGAAGCAGACTTAAGATTATTTATGGGACTTCAGTATACTTTGGAGTTTTCTTCAATGTACTGAAGTACATTTTAAGTTGTCACCAATGTACTCATGTGTACTTCAGGTATGCTTTGCCTGACTTGAGTGTACCTGGGATACCTTGACACACACTTTACATCAACTTGAAGTTCACTTTGCAGACTCAGTCTGAGCTCACAGTGTCATGGGTTGACTTCAGGTGGGCTTGGGCATAAGCTTGAGCCAACTTGGGAGTCCTAGGCCTGACTTGGGTGGCCTAGGTGAGCCCTTGGTTGACTTGGGTGTGATGGCAACTCTGGACTTTGTCTTGAGTCACCTAGGTGTCTTGGCTGTCCTGTTGTCTCCTAAGGGACTTACAGTGCTGGATTCACCCTATGCTTACCCAAGGCTAGGGGGTGTTTTCCTGATGAACTAGAGAGAAAAGAAAAGACATCAAACTAGGGAGCGGTGGGAGGGAAAAACAAATTGCAAAAGGTTGCGTGAGATGCAACTGCCGAGAGTACGTGCTTGCGCAGATGCTGGGAACAACTTGCCATGATGGCAAAAGGCAAGGAGCGTCCCTGGCCATCACCTATGTCAGACATAGAACAACATATGTGATACACATGTGTATCTCATACTAAGCAATGTTTCACCAAGGCACTGGATCTGTTCAATTTCTGCGGACCCAGGTTCACTTCCCGAAATATATTGTAGTTGACACCGGCGCATGAACAGTCACCTGATGCTGTGGGCATATTTAAGTCACCCTGCACGATGTTCAGTTATTCAACTTCTCTTTCTTTTTCCCCCACCATCCCTTCGCTTCACCCACACCTTCCCTCCAAGCTACTCTATCTCATAAAGTTCTTCAACCTCAAGCTTTGCTCTCCTCAGGCCTCTAGGTCGAAGCCTCTCAATCTGAAATATTCAAGTCTATGTGCCTCAATACACCTTTTTCAACATTCCTTGTCATCTCTCTCTATTAGAGTTATGTTCCTAAATAGGAAGTAGCAGCAGTAAGTCCACACAGGACTTAGTAGTAACAATCACACAGATCGATGGGGGACGACGGTGTTATTACAGGGTATGGTACCTAAGCTTATATACAGTCCTAAGTACAAACGATATATCGGGCAAGTGGCTACTGCGTGAATATGTGTGGCTACTGTCCATACGGTAAAGTGGGTACTGCAAGAGAGCAAGTGGATACGGCGAGAGACTGAGTGGAGTCTGCGAGACGATAACAGTGGAGTGCATGGGATGGTGATACAAACGAGTGGAGACTACGAGAAAGTGTTCCATGTATAGTTCGATAGAATATATTTACCTTTGATATTCCAACACTCTCCTTTATCCTTCCTTCACCTATTTCCCTTTGTCTCCGAGTCTTATGTTTTTGTACTGTACTTAGTCATTCTGTAGCTTGCCCATGTATTATATAGATTTGCAATGCACTTCATTTTCAACACTCCTCATTTGCCCCATTAAACCAAGAAAAAAAAAATCGAAAATTTTAATGGTCCTATAATCTGAGCATGCGGTTTTCTTGACTCTAGGACCATGACTAGACATTACCATACATCATAATCTAATACCTTACAGTATAAGCATTATCAATGCTTGCCATGCACTGAAATATATTATATGCACTTGATGGCAATCTGCTGAAATAAAAGTGACGGATGGCAATATTCTACCATCACACATCTCCTGACATGCTAAAGTAATCAATCACCATCAATTGAAATCCAAGCTGCAATATTTTACTGATATTGCATTGATGGCATCTAGTTACATTAGAACAGGCGGATAATTCTATTAACCAACCCCGCTGCTCAAACACAATCCTGCTACAACCCTCCTTCAATGAGTTGCCTCTGGAGCAGCCCTAGTGCGATAGGCGGAGCCCTCCGCAGAGCCCCACCGAGAATGTCACAAGCAACAAATTAAATGAATTTATTTTAAAGAGGCTATATAGTTAGTTGCTTGAGTAACATCGGAGGCAGGAGTAACTTCTTGAGGCAGTGGTGACTGTGACTGTAATCGTAAAAGTCTCAGTAGCACTACTGAAGCAAAGACAAGATTAACGCATGCATTGGAAAAGAAGCCACATGCATACCTTCTTCTGCCTCTCCTCAACATAGGCATAATATTGCATAGCACCTTTCAGTGTAAGTTCACCCATGAGATTGAAAGTGGCTTGGGAAGAGGAATCATCTGGATTCTGGAATGTTGTCGCTGCTGTGTTCAGTATGTAGAGGTGAGCGTGAGCGTTGGGCTGTCGCACAGGGCGCAGAAACGCGAGTATCAGACAGTATATAAGGTGAAATTATTGATGAATAATGTACGGAAAAGACAGAGAGAGCTCGATGAATGAGCACTTGCAGCGACAATAATGGGTGCGGAAGCAAAGATGCAAGATCGTTTGCTTGTCTCACGGCATACGGCGACACATGTGCTGGGAAAGAGATATAACACGTACAGTACTAAATTTGGATTTTCTAATTCACCGGACATCAGTCACATCACTCTGAGCCTCCGCCGCCTCAGAACTTAATGAAAAAAGTCTGTAGGCCGGGTTGTTATGATTTGTGTCAAAATGAGGGATTGTGTTCAGGCAGCGGGGTTGGTCAATAGAATTATCCAGAACAGGCAAGTTCACCATTGAATGTTGACAAAGCCCCGATTTACTGATGACGCGCTTCGATAGTAACGCCACAACTTGCTTTCGAAACAGCGCTATATTATATATAAGTATCATCGAGCTTTGTAGGGTATTATATGTCGGTATAGTTATAATGGTACAGGACTCGGAGTTTCATGTTAATAGTCATTCGTCTTCCTTAGCCACAGATACCAGGGTACTTCCGTTCAGTCGGGTCCTGCGGAATCCACCCACCCGCCAAGCCAGCCTGATAACTCCAATCATCCGCATTCTCCGCCTTCCACGTCCACATAATCCACCCAGCCACTTTCTCGTATGTGCTCACCTGTGCCTCCCAGCTTTGCCGCAAAAACACTTTGTAGTCTGAACTAAAGGAAGCGGCGGAACCTGTTTTGCCGGTGCAGCTGCCGACGTATGAGGAGCCTGAGTATGTGCCCTATAAGAGGCGAAGCGAAGGGAGAGAGACACGCAAACGATTAGAACCAGTGTCTGTTGCCACGGGGAAAGAAAAAACACTTACATCGTACCGCGCACCGATGCCTCGCCCATTGAGGTACTTGGCACAATCAGTCATAGCAGGAGTCCATTCGCCTACAATCAACCAAAGACCGAGCTGGGACGAGTCTTCCATTTGACACGCGGCTGAGATGTGCTGTGCGTTTGTCCGCGCAACGTCCTACATAGGTAAAAATTAACACTCTTCGATGATGAAAAAAAACGTTTCTCGTGCTCACTGCATCGGAGAACATCTGATAGATGTGCGTATCCATCGCCACGCCTTGCCAACCTGGTAAATTCATAAAACCGTTCCAGTAGCTCAGGGGTTGGAATGCATCGTGGAGAAGAACAACAGTATTGCTTTCTTGAGAGGATCCGTAAGGGTACCTACGGAGCGATGAGTATAAGGCTAAACCGAAGAAGCACGCAGTATAGACACACCGAATGTTGCCATAACTGTCGTACCAGTACTAAACGCAAAAGACGTAAACTTTGACGTTCCTGCAGAGAGGGGAAAAATACTGACCTGTCTAACAGCTTCGAGGACAGCTTCACCGTCAAAGCCTGCGGGTCTGTATGAAGAGATAGGTAAGTTTAAGAATAAGGTATGATATGAGTTACTTGCTCGTTCAATGGGGCAATAACGGGAACGACGTTCGTGTTACCCTTGAACATGTTGGCGATGGTCTTGATAATTGCGTCGGTACGCTGAATGTTGGTTTGGTCGGCCTGCCACTGCCTATATATAGAGAATAATTACAACAAATTCGAGTTTGTGAGAAGGAATCGACTTACGGGAATGAAATACGGTGCCCAGAATTGTCGAATCTGAGAGGATTTCGTAAGGAGAAAGCGAGACGAAAGATCGAGGGAAGCATACCCATTCTGGCTAGCAGGAGCACCTGCAAGTAATGTATGAGCTTTCATTCGAGAACATAGAGACCAGGAGACAAACCATGAAGGTCTACGATGACTTTGAGACCATGGTTATCCGCCCAAGTGACCGCTTTTTCGAGATATGGAAGTTGTCCTTGGATGTAAGGCTCTCCAGCGGAAACATCAAACGCACAGTAACCGTTTGGAAGTCGGACATGATTCAGCGATTCAGCCTAGGAGGAAGTCGAAGGGTCAATTTCACTCGGATGGAAATGATACTGCAGACTCACCCAGCAGCAGCAATCGCAGCAAAGTCGGCCTCGGTGATCCAACTAATACTGTGCCATGGTCCTACAGCTGTCCAAAGGTCCATTCGTCGACAATGTTGGAATTACCTTGGTTGATGATTAGATAAAGTTACTGTAAAGAGCCTTGTTCGTGTTGTCAAACAATGAAGGCGTAATCCAAGGCTGAAAACTACAATAAGTGAGACGTATAAACCAGAGAAAGATCGCGAACTACCTTGAGAACCAGCCAGCCTCCAAGATTCACGCCTCGAACTTTCTCTGAGCCACAAGGAAATCCAGGCGAGACAGCAGAAGCGAGTGATACAGCGCTATCGAAACCCGAAAGGCTTTATGAACTCCACAGGACGATCGGTCCTCCACTCCTAATCGCTACACAGGGCCCAGGCGGAAAAGGGCATAAATCTCGCATTTTTTCGCTGATTTCCTATTCGCTATTTGTGCGCAATAACGCTGAGGTTCTGTACGAGTTTTGCCCACCGAGCTGGCTAGATAAATTCAGGGAGATTTCTGCTTGGAATAGACTTGCAGTTCGCAAGAAGATCGAAGTTGTGTAACAGGTGCGCCATGTCACGGTGACAACCTTGTTCTCGACCATGACCACCACAATTTGACTGATCCTTGCTTTAAAGACATTTTCTCGCTTCATTCTACCTGCATTACAGCATGAAACATCTATCGACGCCAACCTTGTTGCGCCCTTTGAACCCACAGTACTTTCGGTGACTGATCAGGTTTTTGGACATGGACAAGCGAGAATTCATTTGGATCAGAATCAATGACCTTGGAAACAGCCACTTCCTCTCCGACAACGAATCTGCGTACGCTTGACTTTTGCACTCCAAGTGTATAACTGATTCGCTTCTTTAGATTTGATACCGTCCTCCTGAACGCAGAGTTTGCATTGGTGCAAATCTCGCAAGTCTCTCAAGTTCATTTCGCCGTTGTTCCAACCAGTACAGACGTTCTTTATCTAGACCCATCACAGCTTCCGCCAACCCCTCTCCTTCAATCACTCTCAATGTCACCGGATACTTCTGGTCCTCCGCAGCCGGAGGCGGCAGCTTTTTCGTTCCCGCTTCAGTACCTACGTCTGCCGCTCACGAAGAGGACGACGATTCTGTCCAAACGCTACTGCAGATCCTGGCAGTGCACTTATCGTTGGCGTTCTTGTCCAGGTCGAAAACGGATACATCAGACTTGGAATCAAGAGAATGGGATCGACTGGTTGTGGGATATCTGAGTCTTTTATGTCACCGATTATGGAGAATCCTGCGGCAGTGAGAGATTTTTTAAACTTGGGCGGGCTGGGAACAGTACGTGTCTATTTTCACGACCATATGCACCCGCTGACTTTTTTTTCAGCTTGTAGATCCCATCAACCAAGTGACGGAGACGGATTTCCTTATTCCGAGTTTATAGCCTGGAGATATTACTCGGTAAGCATCTATTCTTCGTCGTGTACGTTTTTAAGCCAATTCGTATCCTTCAGTGCAACGACAAGTCCCATCCTGAATCGTCTAGTCCTCGGGCGTATGGCTCGTCTGAGGGAGGACGAACGTTTTAAAGCTGTTAGTCTAGAAACACGTACAGTATTATTCTAACTCTGCGCCGCTCTACAAGCCACGGCCCACCACTTCTGCTGCACCTGCTAAATCGGAAGCGGAAGATGGCGTTTGTCGATTTCTGGAAATCGAATTATTGTAAGCGGTATCGGATTAGATATGTTATTGGTACGCTCACGTAGTACAACTTTGCATTAGACACTGTCCAAAGTGGGCTTTCGATGGATCCGGATCAGCTGGCTTTTATGTCTGGTGTGTTTTGCTCACCTCGCTCATCTCTGTATACTGAGTTTCCATACAAGATCCAGCGCGGAGACAGCTATGCTGATATCCTCCCTCCAGGATACATTTTGTGCTCAGTAACAGGAAATCGAACATCTCCGTAACTACAACAACAAAAACCGCCTCTAGACAATGGCGCCGAGGTTCGTAGACCTATTTTCTTCGAGAGACACGACGGAGCTAAACTATTGCTTTTTTTCTTTCTTAGATCGCTTCAGAACTAGACTCTCTCTTCGCGCGGCACTTCAAGCCTCGGAAGGGAAGCAAAAAAGAGAGTGTAAATGAACAAAAAGACTTGTTGGTACTTTTGGATGAAGTTACCGTGAAGCGGAAGCGGGATAAGGCTAGACTGCTTATAGCTGGGATGGAAGTATCTGAAGGGCGAGGCGGAAGACGAGAGCGATGAAGATGAGGAGTGATTATTTAAATATATAACAGCTGTTTTGAAAAACGGAGGCCAGCCCAGAAAAATTCGAGTTGATTGCCGAGCCCTCGGCATCAAGTAAGCGCTAACTAGTAAGCTGTGGCGAACTGTGGCTCAACTCTCAAAGACTGTCAAAGTCCTGTTAGAAGTGCAATCTACTACATACTAGGGAATAGTTAGTCTGCTCTAAGCGTCTCGTTATACACTGACGATCCTTGCGAATGTGTGTATATAGATACATCTATACGGATCGTCATTTGTATTCGAGTCTGCCTACGGGAGACTAGGGGATAGTAATATACTTTGAGGCTCCACCGAAAGATATATAAGGAAGGCCAACTATTCCATAACCATGCAGCCTTGTGAGTCGCCCTTGAAAAAATGGTGCTGCTGCTCTTATTACTAGATGTCGGACCAAATGCGTCCACCTACCAATTGATAACTCACTGTTGCAGGGATGCAGTATGCTCTTCACAAATCCTTGCTTCCAGCTCATCTCCAGCCTCTAATTCTGCCACAGTACCAAGCCCATCCAGCTCCTGCTACACCTCAAGCACCTACCGGTAAGCAAGAAGTCATTTCTCGGGTGATATACACTTAGCGATAGTTGTTGCCTATGACAGAGAAATGAAGGGGAATAGCTGATTGACCGTTGTGTAAGGAAGCTGACATGGCAGAGCGCTAATGCTGAAGCGCTCATGTGCCGGCCTCGGCGATCAACTCAAGTTTTTCCCGGGCTGGCCTCCGTTTTTCGAAACAGCTGAAAATAAAAACGGCGCTGTAGCTATAGGTGCAGCTGGTTACATGTGAATGGAGGTTTTCTGTGTTCTTCGAGGGAGTCACTCCGTATCCACTGTAGAGCACGAGGCCAAAATGCTTTATCTAGATCTCCGCTTGATCTCCGCATCCGATCCGAGCATGCGTTTTCAATGTTCGATGAGCTGTCATGTGTTCCATTACACCAGTATAAAAGTACAGAGCGCCTCGTTCCTCTTCTTCATCTTCCCCATCATGACTGCAGAGCGTGCTCCTCCCAACGCGTGAGTATCTTTTAAAATCATTTAATTCAATAGCTAAATAAGAGAAAATAAACGATCCAGTTATTTTCCGAATGCCTCTAATTTCGAGATTCACAATTCTCAGTTCATGAATGCACAGAATATATACGTCACTGAAAGTTCAAGTAAGCTCAATATTGATTTGTTATGCATCTGTTTTATTCCTAAACTGATGGCAATTTGTAGTCAACCACAGACTCCAAGCAGAGCTGAAGCCTATCAATGGTGCTGATCTTAATCCATACAAGACCTGCTTGGATGGCACCAGGGAAGGAATTATAGCTGATATACTGGCATGGATTCACAACCCAGATATTGAGGTTCCCAAAGCATTCTTCCTATGTGGAGAAGCTGGGACTGGAAAGTCAACTATAAGTCATACTATTGGGCAGAATGCAAAAGACACAAAATGTCTAGGGGCATTCTTTTGCTTTGACCGCACATTTGCTGATGAGCGTACACCAAGCAAAGCCTTGCAAACTATTGCTTATGACCTTAGCATTAGCTTCCCAGAATTTGGAAAGGGCTTGGTGGAGGTATTGGATGCTGATCCAAAAATCTCAAGTAGCATGAATCTCAAAGAGCAGTGGAATAAGCTCATTATAACACCTGTGAAATGTTTCACCCCAAGGGTGCCTGTAGTGATTATAATTGATGCACTTGATGAATGTGGGCCTAAAGAAGAGGGTGGGCCAAGAGATGTGTTACTGTCATTGTTAATCAACAGTGTCTGTGAACTTCCCAAAAACTTCCATGTTCTTGTTACATCTAGAATGGAAAGTGATGTAAATGCAGCTGTAAGTGAGGGTTCAGCTGCACAGTCAATTCAAGCTCAGTACATGAGCAATCTTCAACAGACACAGGAGGATATACATAAATATGTAGTTGATAGGATGATGACAAGGAAGGGTGCCTCAGGTGTTCTCAATGAATCTCAATGCCAGATTCTTGCAGAAAAAGCACAGGGATTTTTTCAATGGGCATATACAGCATGTGAATCACTACGTGGAAGGGGTAAAGCAGGACTGACAGTTAAGAAGCGCTTTGAACGTTTCATGTCACTGTCTCCAAGTCATGGTCAAGATTTGCTGCCACTTGATAAGCTATATAGATCAATCTTGGAAGATGTATTTGATGGTAATGATTCAGAGGCCATGTCTCAGTATAGAGTGGTGATGTCACAAATATTGGCAGCCTTTGAACCTCTTTCAAGTCTGTCATTGCAGAAAATACAATTATCCAGGTGTGGGTATCTTGGGGAAGATTATGATGATGAGGAAGTTGATGCAGTCATTCAATTTTTGGGATCTCTGCTCACAGGTGTGAGTCAAAGAGATACTCCAATTAGGCCAGTGCATACCTCGGTCCGTGATTTCCTGGTAGATGACAAGCGAAGTGGAGAATACGCAGTGAAATTAGAGGAGGGACACCAAATGTTAGCTGTTGGTACCCTCCACCTTATGATTACAGATCTTCATTTCAACATGTGCAATTTGGAGAGCTCATATCTCTCAAACTCCCAAGTTGAAGATCTGCCAGGGAAAATTAGAAAATGTATATTACCTGATCTTTCTTATGCATGTCTATACTGGGGTAGGCACATCATTTGTACCCAGTCATGTACAGTATTGGACCCTCTATTGAGGAAATTTTTAACAGGAGTCTTGCTGTTTTGGATGGAAGTATTGAGTATTTTGGGAAAAATGGATGTGGTTTCTGAAACTGCAGGAGTTCTATTGGAATATGGTAATTCTGTGGTATGTATGCATGCTATGCTTAATGACATGGAGTGCTAAATTTAATGACAAATTTCACAACAGGGTGAGGCTCTGGGAGCTGATATACAAATTATTCTTCAGGAGATACAGCAGTTTATACAGGTCTTTGGGAGAATGATTGGGAGTGCCACTCCACATTTATATCTCTCCGGAGTGCCTTTTTTGCCAAAAGATTCAGTCATATTGCAGCAATTTATTTCTCAACTGGAAAAATCATTGGTTGTTTGTAGAGGACAGAAATATAGCTGGCCGTCCCAACAGGCAGTAATCACTGGGCACACATCAAATGTAAATTCAGTTGCCTTTTCACCAGATGGCAAGAGGATTGTATCTGGATCTTCTGACAAGACAGTGTGCATTTGGAATGCAGAGACCGGAATGATCATTGGAGAGCCACTGCAAGGGCACAGAGACTATGTAAATTCAGTTGCCTTTTCACCAGATGGCAAGAGGATTGTATCTGGATCTTCTGACAACACAGTGTGCATTTGGAATGCAGAGACTGGAATGATCATTGGAGAGCCACTGCAAGGGCACAGAGACTCTGTTAGATCAGTTGCCTTTTCACCAGATGGCAAGAGGATTGTATCTGGATCTGATGACAAGACAGTGTGCATTTGGAATGCAGAGACCGGAATGATCATTGGAGAGCCACTGCAAGGGCACAGAGACTCTGTTAGATCAGTTGCCTTTTCACCAGATGGCGAGAGGATTGTATCTGGATCTGATGACAAGACAGTGTGCATTTGGAATGCAGAGACCGGAATGATCATTGGAGAGCCACTGCAAGGGCACAGAGACTATGTTAGATCAGTTGCCTTTTCACCAGATGGCAAGAGGATTGTATCTGGATCTGATGACAAGACAGTGTGCATTTGGAATGCAGAGATTGGAATGATCATTGGAGAGCCACTGCAAGGGCACAGAGACTATGTAAATTCAGTTGCCTTTTCACCAGATGGCAAGAGGATTGTATCTGGATCTTCTGACAAGACAGTGTGCATTTGGAATGCAGAGACTAGAATGATCATTGGAGAGCCACTGCAAGGGCACAGAGACTATGTAAATTCAGTTGCCTTTTCACCAGATGGCAAGAGGATTGTATCTGGATCTGATGACAACACAGTGTGCATTTGGAATGCAGAGACTGGAATGATCATTGGAGAGCCACTGCAAGGGCACACATCAAATGTAAATTCAGTTGCCTTTTCACCAGATGGCAAGAGGATTGTATCTGGATCTTCTGACAACACAGTGTGCATTTGGAATGCCGAGACTGGAATGATCATTGGAGAGCCACTGCAAGGGCACACATCCTTTGTAAATTCAGTTGCCTTTTCACCAGATGGAAAGAGGATTGCATCTGGATCTCTTGACAAGACAGTGTGCATTTGGAATGCAGAGACCGGAATGATCATTGGAGAGCCACTGCAAGGGCACAGAGACTCTGTTATATCAGTTTCCTTTTCACCAGATGGCAAGAGGATTGTATGTGGATATTCTGACAAGACAGTGTGCATTTGGAATGTAGAGACTGGAATGATCATCGGAGAGCCACTGCAAGGGCACAGAGACTCTGTTAGATCAGTTGCCTTTTCACCAGATGGCAAGAGGATTGTATCTGGATCTGATGACAAGACAGTGTGCATTTGGAATGCAGAGATTGGAATGATCATTGGAGAGCCACTGCAAGGGCACAGAGACTATGTAAATTCAGTTGCCTTTTCACCAGATGGCAAGAGGATTGTATCTGGATCTGATGACAACACAGTGTGCATTTGGAATGCAGAGACTGGAATGATCATTGGAGAGCCACTGCAAGGGCACACATCAAATGTAAATTCAGTTGCCTTTTCACCAGATGGCAAGAGGATTGTATCTGGATCTGATGACAAGACAGTGTGCATTTGGAATGTAGAGACTGGAATGATCATCGGAGAGCCACTGCAAGGGCACAGAGACTCTGTTAGATCACTTGCCTTTTCACCAGATGGCAAGAGGATTGTATCTGGATCTGATGACAAGACAATGTGCATTTGGAATGCAGAGACTGGAATAATCATTGGAGAGCCACTGCAAGGACACACAGACCATGTAAATTCAGTTGCCTTTTCATCAGATGGTAAGAGGATTGTATCTGCATCCGATGACAGCACAGTATATGTTTGGAATGCAGAGACTGGAATGATCATTGGAGAGCCACTGCAAGGGTACACAGCAAGTGTAAATTCAGTTGTCTTTTCATCAGATGGCAAGAGGATTGTAGCTGGATCTGATGACCAGAGAGTGCACATTTGGAAAAATGAAACTCTTACTGACAGTGACATGTTAAAAAACACATTTTCTCTCTCATTCTGTCCTTGGCACCCTGAACATCATCTTACTCACACTCATACATCATTGCAAAGAGTTCACCTTAACTCTGATGGATGGATTTGTGGTACTGATTCCTCTCTGCTGCTGTGGATTCCTCCAGAGTATAGGTCAGGACTTATGCTCCCTCACATGCAAATCCTGATATCAAGATGTAGTCCAATCTCCCTTGATCTCAGTAATTTTGTTCATGGGAAGGATTGGGTAAAATGTTTCAAGGCCAAAGACAGTTCATATTAAATATCCACTTTTCTGTCTTACCCATCATGTTTGCCTCTTCTGTGCTCCTTGTCTCCTGCAAATTTTTTTTAGGTGAATACTTCAGTATCAATCATTGGCAGGACAGTAGAATGCATATTTATCTAGTATCAGTTGGAATATCAAAGGTATTTTTACTCTGTACTATCTATGGAATGGTTCTTGAAATCTCTGCAATGTTGTAATCTTGTTTATACTCAAGGGGTGTGTATAAATTATTTTTTGGACATCACGTTGTTTTTGGGGGTAAATGAGGTCAAGGAATCCGAATATGAAGTCAATTTGTAGCCACAGCAAGCCATTCACTGGGAATTTGGACTTTAGTGGGAAAAAAATCATTTTTTTCTCTGACCTTGTTCTGCATCAAATGGGCCATTGTGCACCTTTTTCAATTTTTTTTTCTCGGGCCAGACCCCTCCCTCCCCCCCCCCAAATTTCCTTTTTAAGAAGGAGGCTGTACAAATCAGAATAAAATCGGGAGAAATCTGAAAATATTTTTTTGAGCTTCCCAGCCCAAATAAACCCAGAGACAAGGTGACGTCAAAAAATAATCTTTACATACCCCTTGTTTATACTAATATCTCATACATGTCATCATACTCTCTTGAGGTATCTACATATGACTTTGCATAGTAGCCACAGATTTTTTCTTGCAATAGCTACACTACCTATTATACCTATATGACATTGTTACTCAGGACTTGTATATAAAGCATATATTTTCATACAATAATCAATGGTCCTTTCATCCCTATCAATCTGTTTGATCAAACCTTCAAGTGCTGTGTGCACTTACTTGCTACTACTTCCTTTTGAGGAATAAATTCTCATAGTGCTGAGCTATGTACATTATATAACTGGGCTAGACATTCAATTCACTTGTTACTTTTTAATGGATCCTGGGTTCATTCTCAGGTTAGTGTATATATTATAAAACTTTAACATTTATACTTCATAAACTGAGATACTGAGTACAAATATCATGCAGATGTAGTACCTAGACCACTAGTCATCAGAAAAAACTGTTTTGGCCCAGGTGGACCTAAGGTCACCTAGTCCTCTTAGGCAACCTGAGGCATGCATCCTAGTTGGCCCAGGAAAAAGGGCAAAACTTTGGGCACCTCAGGTATCCTAGTCATCCTAGGTGTCCTGGGATATGAAATTTTATCCTAGGATACCCCAGGGTGCCCCAGGACATCCCAGTATATCCCAGGACACCTAGGATGACTAGGATACCTGAGGTGTCCAAAGTTTTACCCTTTTTCCTGGGCCAACTAGGATGCCTCAGGTGAGACTAGGTGACCTTAAATCCTCCTGGGCCCAAAACAGTTTTTGCTGATGTAGTTGAGCTTCATAGTTTGTATTGAGGGTAGATAGCAAGTAGACTGGGTAGATACAAAGCTACTTGGTGGTTGTTGGCGCTTCCTCAACCTATGACACCAGACTTGTTGATTAATGATTACAATGGTAAGTTTTTAATTAATCTATAAATTTATTACAACTGTAAGTAACATAATAATAGTGATGTAATATATTTGAACTAAGTTACTGATTTACATGCGCCTTATGGCACAGTGGGATTCTCGGTCAGCAGTCCTGATACGTGCCGTCAACTGTCCACGAGTGTTCAATTCTGCAATGTACCATATTTAATGAAATATTTATTTTTTCTTTCTAAGCAATGCCGGGGCTAGCTCTCGTTAGGGTTCGCCCGAAGGGTGAACCCTAACATTAGAGAGCTAGTCCGGCATTACCAAACGTGCTGGGTTAGTGGTTAGGGGTTGGGGTTAGGGTTAGGGGTTGGCGCCTATGGAAATAAGTGCAAACGAGGCTTTAGAGTGCCCGCCGACGACTTCCCGGCCCGGGGGACCCCCCGAGCGCAGCGAGGGAGGGGAGGGAAGCGGAGGCGGGCCCGAAATTTGCGCGCCAAATGTATTAATATATAATACATAATTGAGAGTACCTACAATTGTAGTAATTTATATACTAATGTAAAACCTACAATTGTAGTCATATTTGTTAACAAGATCTGTGTCTAGGGCTCGCTTCCTTTCTTGCATTCTCACAGACCTCGACGCCAACATCAATGAACTCCAGTTGAAGATTGCAGTGCAGCATGGGAAGAAACACCTTGCTCATCCTTTACAGATCCGTTGCCAAACAGGCCAGAAGACTCAACCCAAGGCCATCATTGGTCTTCCTCAATCTCTTTACCATCATTGATTCCTCGTGTGTTTGTCCCCTGCCAGTGTTGAGAGGCTAGAGATCAACAACAAGTGTCTCCCTCACTTAGCTGATTTTGAGAATTGGGCTTTAGCAGAGCAAGCAAACTCTGATTTGGAGGCAGAAGCTCGAGATGACAGCCCTCTTATCCTGCACTAACTCACCTATCAACTGTGCATGCGGCACGCAACTGCATTAGTGTACTGATACAGGTGTCTATCAGGCTGTCAAATTTATAATGTTTCTGTGTTTAATTCTGTTGCTCAGAAACTACCTTGCATACTTTCACAATTGTTATACCAATATGCTGTATAGCTTTTTTTGGAATCTACCATCTCGTTTATTACCATGATTTATCTCCTTTCCATTGATTCATGAAGTTTAGTGTAGGAAATCTGTCAAGTCGATATGCGACAAATCAATATGACTTTCACTTGACCAAAATCTGAATTTGATCGAAAAAATAACGGAGGCATTTTCACGCTCATTGAAAGACAACAAAGCGGTCATTAATTCAAGGATACAAATATCACTACCAATACAAGTGCTTTACTGAGAGAATTTGGTAGAGCTTAATTTTTTCCCTTTCCCATGTGATTTCTAAGCTGCCGCCGGTTGAAGCCGCACCGGGCCAAGCCAAGCCAAGCCATCGGAACACTACACACAGTATCCACTTACTATATTTGATAGCTATGATATATGCATTTCTGTGGATATAAATACTGCTTGTAGATACCCATATACATTACCTGTTTGCCTCAGGATCCTTAGGAGGTCAAACAGCCATACTATCCTTACATCAGCAAAACCTGGGCAATGGCCATAGAGGCCATAGCAATCTATAGCAAGCCATAGCAGGTCATAGCACTATGGCTGCTATGAAATGCTATGGCTTGCTATGAGCTACTATGAGCTCCTGGGAGATAACCGAGTGCTTGACCTAGCTGTCAACATCTTGACAGCTGTCAGTCTCTCCCATCAGCAAAACCTGGGTGAACTGTGGATTGCTGTGGATTGCTGTGGGTTGCTGTACAGCACTGTACAGAAGCCCCAATACAATCCACAGAAGCCACAGAGCTGTCCAGTTATGTACAGAGGGGGACCTTGCTGTGGGATCACCCAGGTTCTGCTGATGCCCGCTAACGCTATATAGCATCGATGCGTCAATGTTGTAACTTCCTTCCCTTCCTTCCTTCCTTCCCCAGCTTCCTTTTTTTTTTTCCAAGTCAAAGCTCCAAGTCGCTTTGGTTTAGACATCATTGGTAAGTTGCACCCCTCAACTTTGTTTGATATATCTAATTAAGCTTCAGTAGTGTCGCCATCTAGTATTTACAGTACTATAGTTTTATTTACACTGTACTTTCCGAATCGCTACCGTGACATCTACTTAGTACTACCACAATATTATATGATTTTATTATAATTATTTTGGTCTCGCAACTAATTGAGGGAATCAATTCTGAAAGTGGTCATATATTTAGTTTTGAATTGAATCCCTGCCCTGACAGACGACATTCACCCGAAATCCATAGCAACTTATAGCAATCCATAGCAGTCCATAGCTCTGGACAGATGGGGACCTTGCTATAGGTGCTATGAGTGCTATGAGTGCTGGACAGAGCTGTACAGCTCTGTCCAGCACACCCAGGTTTTGCTGATGTAAATCCTTGTCATTGATGTTTTATCATCCTTTTATAATAACACAAGCAGGTGTTATCATTCTATTTTCAACAAGATGAGATAGGTTTATGAAGTGGTAAGTCTGCTTGAGCATGTAATGGTCAATATTCACAGTTCATGCTTCCCAGCAGGATATGTACTAGGTAGGCATGGGTTTAAGTTGGACTGACATGACAGTATATGGTTCTGGCAGTGGAGGAAGTGTTGTAGTTTACACTTTGACATTGCTTACTCAGGAATATATGCAGCTCCAGATCTACCATCAAAGGTTTTTATCTTCTATATATGCTCTACCTGGTACTTAATAATCTTCTTAGTGATACAAAGAACTTGTAGGAATATAGTAAAAGTATCTAGAATACCTGTTGTATAGTATATAAGGCCTAACTTGAAGCCTGAGGTCAAGTAGAATAAAAAGTCACTTACAATTGTCATAGCCAATCAGAGACTAGAGCCTCACAGCTCCGAGTCCCCACTGTGCCACATTTCTATGACAGGAAGTGGGTATAACGGAGCTGTTGAGAGAAGGTCAAAGCTTGCATCTATGCCCACCCATTCACACTTATTAATTCTGGAAAACTCAGTTTATATGCACTATGTAGGAGATGTTATTGTGGTCGCTGATAGAGACTGGCGGAAAGGGCAGTTGAAGGAAAGGACAAGTAAATCATTTCCTGTCAATCATGAGGTCCCTTTCTTGTGTACAAAGCCTGTGAAGAAGGTGCATGTCTTTTGGAGCGGTCAATGAGGGAGATGGATTAGGAGTGGAAGAAGTATTCTCCTAATCAAGTACCTCTATTTCAATATAATGCTCGACAAAACTCATTAGTAACAATTTCGAGTATTTGCAAAGTAAAAATACATGATATACATGATCAAAGCACTTGAACAGTCCCAGGAACCAGTTTAAACTACATATCCACATACAAACCAGAGCAAAAAACATCAACAATCATCGCCTGCTTCCTAAGGGATTTCAAAATGGCTAGCTTGGATATCGCGCAGTGTGTCTTTGAAACATTGGACACCCTGATCACCGAGATGCAACTCGATCTGACGAAGAGAAGTGACGCTGCCCGCCGCCAACCTCCTTCGCATGCATAGGATGACCTTGCCATAGACAGTGGCTCCGGAATCCATCGAGAAATAATCGTATCAATAAAGACGTCTGCGTCAAACTCGGCCTCATTGTAAAAGATGGAGGTATAGTCACTGTAAGTTTGGAACATCGGATTGATAGCGGAGAGTCCGTCCATTCGACGAAACGCAGGGAGATCCTGTAAAAAGGCGGAAGACACCACAGGTTTCAGCGCATCATCGCCCTTTGGCACATCCACTTTCGCTAGACGAGCATCACCAAGTGTAAGATCTACAATAGACGGCATGTTTCGAATAATTGTAACCAGTTTTCGATGAGGGATGGAGAGGTCTCTGAGCGACAAAGTTTTGAGACTACTTCCAGACTTTCAAGAAAGTCCATAAACGCGTCCATGGCAACCTTTGGCCAGTCAACGAGAGGGTAATCAAACTTCATCGACTCGGCCATGAACTTGAATGATGTGAGGTTCGGGAATGTGAGCTGTTTCAAAACCTTTGCGAGGACATCTCTACTAGGAGCAGGATTCTAATCTCCTGCATAAACAGCAGGATCTTCTTGCGAAAAAGACATGACTAGAGTACGGAATCCTTCGTAGATTGCATGTTCGGAGAATTCTCCGGATATGGTGAAGCGAGCTCGAGGTAAAGACGTAGCGTGGTTAGGATTAGGACAAGCTTTCCAAGAACTGTGGAATGCTGTTATGGCTCCTCAGCTGAAAGCTCCGTGAGTTGGTGCCATGGGAAGATGGACGACATGATATCGATGAACATGGTATGGAGCAAAGAACAAGGTTGCATCTGGAGGATCATGCGGCGCGTATCTGACGATTCGATGACGGTAAGGACAGGTGCTCGAGACAGGGCAGGAGCGAATACTACGATGGTTGAGAAGCAGCATATAATCACCCGTTACCTCGAACTTTTTCCATCGATGCTAGCTAGAGCCTTGGTCGCGGGATGGTCAAGGATAGTCTGCCGCTCCCACCTGTTGTCTGGTAAGAAGAACTGGAGATCAAGTTCCAACGGTAGTTGCTTCGAGCGATCAAGGAATACTTGAAGGATAGGAAGTATCGGGAGAGCATTGTTTGTTGAATCGGAATGTAATACGAGTCCAAATCGAGGGATAGGAAAGGACGATCGACCGCCAGTGTGAGCAGATAGCGCTAAGTTTGAACGGTCCAAGAGTCGGGATTTTTTCTCCGAGTCGATACAATAGTGTTCGAAGAGAACACTCAAGACGTCATCTGGAAGTCGGCGAATCGGAGAGACGAGAGAAGCATATTCTTTCAGACGCGCTTCTAACCGAACCCTTCTTTCACTCGAGGAACAGGATTCGAGATTGGAGTCTTAAAATTTCCGCAGAAAAGTCCTCTAGATCCTTCTCCCCATCCTTCAGAAGTTGTTCAGCTTCGAAATGATTTAGATGCAGCGTTCCTCGTCCATGGCAATCGCGAAAAGCTTGATGGATAAAGCCTACAGAAACTCGAGGGTTGAAGCTTTCCGAGTTTCGTTTGAGCACATTTGAGCTTTGTTCGGCAAGCTGGCAGTGGGTAGTGTGATTCAGGAGAAGCTCAGTGAAGAAGATAAGCTTACCTGTAGAGGTGAAATCCTTTCAGTATTCGAGGCGAAGATTGGCTGGACTTGATATTAACACTGGAAAATGAGGCGACTAAGCATAGCACGACCAAAATATGATGATCTTCACCTCAGTAAGCTTACTTGACGAAATCTGGCTATATTGATAGATGATGGAAGAAAAGAAAGAACGCGACGTGCACGTGCCACGCGCTTCGAGAAGTAGTAACGCCCCAACTTGCTTTCGAAACAGCGCTATATTATATATAAGTATCATCGAGCTTTGTAGGGTATTATATGCCGGTATAGTTATGATGGTACAGGACTCGGAGTTTAATATTAATAGTCATTCATCTTTCCTTAGCCACAGATACCAGGGTACTTCCGTTCAGTCGGGTCCTGCGGAATCCACCCACCCGCCAAGCCAGCCTGATAACTCCAGTCATCCGCATTCTCTGCTTTCCACGTCCACATAATCCACCCAGCTACTTTCTCGTATGTGATCACCTGTGCCTCCCAGCTTTGCCGCAAAAACACTTTGTAGTCTGAACTAAAGGAAGCTGCGGAACCTGTTTTGCCGGTGCAGCTACCGACGTACGAGGAGCCTGGGTATGAACCCTATCGAAGGCGAAGCAAAGGGAAAGAGAGAGGGAGGTATCGAACAAGCAAACGATCAGAACTGCCTTTGCCGCGGGGAAAAAAACACTTACATCGTACCGCGCACCGATGCCTCGCCCATTGAGGTACTTGGCACAATCAGTCATAGCAGGAGTCCATTCGCCTACAATCAACCAAAGACCGAGCTTGGACGAGTCTTCCATTTGACACGCGGCTGAGATGTGCTGTGCGTTTGTCCGCGCAACGTCCTACATAGGTAAAAATTAACACTCTTCGATGATGAAAAAAAACGTTTCTCAGTGCTCACTGCATCGGAGAACATCTGATAGATGTGCGTATCCATCGCCACGCCTTGCCAACCTGGTAAATTCATAAAACCGTTCCAGTAGCTCAGGGGTTGGAATGCATCGTGGAGAAGAACAACAGTATTGCTTTCTTGAGAGGATCCGTAAGGGTACCTACGGAGCGATGAGTATAAGGCTAAACCGAAGAAGCACGCAGTATAGACACACCGAATGTTGCCATAACTGTCGTACCAGTACTAAACGCAAAAGACGTAAACTTTGACGTTCCTGCAGAGAGGGGAAAAATACTGACCTGTCTAACAGCATCGAGGACAGCTTCACCGTCAAAGCCTGCGGGTCTGTATGAAGAGATAGGTAAGTTTAAGAATAAGGTATGATATGAGTTACTTGCTCGTTCAATGGGGCAATAACGGGAACGACGTTCGTGTTATCCTTGTACATGTTGGCGATGGTCTTGATAATTGCGTCGGTACGCTGAATGTTGGTTTGGTCGGCCTGCCACTGCCTATATATAGAGAATAATTACAACAAATTCGAGTTTGTGAGAAGGAATCGACTAACGGGAATGAAATACGGTGCCCAGAATTGTCGAATCTGAAGCGATTTCGTAAGGAGAAAGCGAGATGAAAGATCGAGGGAAGCATACCCATTCTGGCTACCAGGAGCACCTGCAAGTAATGTATGAGTTTTCGTTCGAGAACATGGAGACCAGGAGACAAACCATGAAGGTCTACGATGACCTTGAGACCATGGTTACCCGCCCAAGTGACCGCTTTTTCGAGATATGGAAGTTGTCCTTGGATGTATGGCTCTCCAGCGGAAACATCAAACGCCCAGTAACCGATTGGAAGTCGAACATGATTCAGCCTGGGAAGTTGAAGCGTCAATTTCGTTCGGATGGAAAGTATACTGCAGACACTCACCCAGCAGCAGCAATCGCAGCAAAGTCGGCCTCCGTGATCCAAGTGTTCCAATGGTTTTGGAGCGCGGCTAATGCTGTGCCATGGTTCTGCAGCTGTCCAAAGGTCCATTCGTCGACAATGTTGGAGTTACCTTGGTGCTACTTAGACAAAGTTATAAGAGCGTTGCTCGACCTACCAGTGTTGTCAAACAACGAAGGCGTAATCCAAGGCTGAAATTACAATGAGCGAGATACAATAACGAGAGTAAACCGGCTAAACTACCTCGAGAACCAGCCAGCCTCCAAGATTTACGCCTCGAACTTTCTCTGAGCCATAAGGAAATCCAGGCGAGACAGCAGAAGCGAGCGATACAGCGCTGAGCGCGATAATAATGCGACGAAGGATGGAAGGAACCATGGTGGTCGAAAGCAAGCAAGAATCAACAGGCTTTATAGACTCCACAGAACGATCGAACCTCCGGTCCTAATCGCTACAAACGCGGAAATGGGTACAATTCTCGCATTTTTTCCGCCTGGTTCCTGCTCGGTGTTTGTACGCAATAAAGCTGAGATCCTATACGAGTTTTTCCAACCGAGCTGGCCAGATGAATTCAGGGAAAGATCTTTGCTCGGCATATTTGCTGTTCGGAAGAAGATCGAAATTGTGTGACAGACGCGCTATGTCACGGTGACAACCTTGTTCTCGACCACCACCAATTTGATCTGATACTTGCTTCAAAAACGTTTTCTCGCTTCATTCTCTGCTAAAATTAGATTACAGTGTCCTGCATTACTGCATGAGACCTGCTAGTGCTGGCAGCATCCATTTTGCTATAACGCTAGACAAGTTGCTGTCTCCGGACTGACCGTATAAGCGCACTACATACTTGAATTGAAACAAGTCAACACCCTCTTTCGGTATCGTTTTCTGGGGTCCTCGATCTTATTGCTTCTGATGACCTTATGATATGCAGGTTACATTGTGTCTTACGACCTGCTTTACGAACCTTTCGAAAGCATTCCTGGACTTGACGGGTACGGTGAGTAAATATATACTTGGCTCCGATCCGACATCCTCTGCGGGATTAGGCTAACTAGCTTCAACTTGCACCGAGAAAAGGAAATCGGCGTGCGGTAACTTGGACCACTCTTCGAGCGCCGCACCTGGGGCATAGAAGGTCTCAATATTTTACGCGTTTCATTTCTCCAAATATTTTGATTCGCGATCTTACCGGTCGGTCAGACCTCTCTCGTGACTATTTTGTTCGAGCAACAGGAGGCATAAATTGCTCCCAGAATTCTATACGGGACCCCATATTCTATTCTTATATTTCGGAATGAGTATAAATTATTACGACCTTCCTTTTCGTTTCTTTCAACTTTCTCCCCAATGATTCCCTCTTCTTTACATCGTCTCACTGGCTTTCTCTGGGCTGTATCTCTCGTCCTCGCAGACAACCCGATTAGCCCAGGTTTCCCGTATGGTACAGAGAAAGTTAGAGGGGTAAATCTCGGAGTGAGTGCACCTAGATCTTGTTACTCGGACTGTTTACCAACTCCTCCTAGGGATGGCTTGTGCTTGAGGTACGCGTTAAACGTGTCTTGAACCTTTCTCACAACTCATGCTGTCCTCGCAGCCATGGATAACACCATCAATCTTCGACAACACCGGTACGTGTTCTCCACTCCTACAACACGCGTCCCATCTAATGCGCCCCTGCCACCACCAGGCAACGACGCCATCGTTGACGAATGGACCTTTGGAGAATTCCAGGACCACGACACAGCATTATCTGTGCTCCAAAATCATTGGAACACCTGGATAACGGAAGCTGACTTTCAAGCAATAGCAGCAGCGGGGTTAGTACATATTGCTTTCGTCATACCTAATATTTCGTATATTGAGTGGAACCGACTGGAACCGATAGTCTCAATCACGTTCGTTTGCCAATTGGTTACTGGGCGTTTGATGTTTCCGGCGGAGAGCCATTCATCCAAGGACAACTTCCATATCTACAGAACGCCATCACTTGGGCTGGGAACACTGGTTTGAAGCTCATCATCGACCTGCACGGTGAGCTATCACGAGACTTCTCTCTCTCCCTTAATGTCATCTCAAACGGATATCAGGTGCTCCCGGAAGTCAGAACGGGTATGTTCCATTTCCTGTACCTGTCCACCATCTGAATTTTGTTCCGCTAGATTCGACAACTCCGGACAACGTCTCTCATTCCCGTCAGTAAATATTCATTCCATTTATCTCGTACCTTGTCTCCTGACCAGCATCTACAGTACCTGGCAAGAAAATGAATCAAACGTCCAACGAACAGATGCGATTATCATGACCATCGCATCGATGGTAGCAAATAATCCAAATGTAGTCCCAATCATCGCCCCCTTGAACGAGTAAGTGCATTTCCCCGCGATTAGTCCGCACAGGTTGAATTATGAACGCCTCGTGTAGGCCTGCTGGATTCGACGGTCAACAGATGCTAGACGTCGTGACACAGGTCGGTGATAATTGATAAATTTCGGTGTGAGGAAACCGCCTAACCTGGTACAACACTCTAGTATTGGTTTGATAGCTATGGCAACATTCGGTATGTCTTTCTCTTCTACTCCAGCAGCTCCAGGGAGCGAGTTCGAACTTACGAATGGTCCATGTGCTAATTATATCTTTTATGTTATCCTAGTTTCCCTTTCGGCGATTCGACAGAAAGCAATACAGTCGTACTCCTCCATGACGCATTCCAGCCGCTTAGCTTTTGGGAAGGATTCCAAACCCCTCCAGGCTGGCAAGGTGTGGCTATGGACACACATATCTATCAGATGTTCTCGCAGGCCGTAAGTACATAGTTCATCTGCATCCGATTAGTGCCGCTGATCATGATCATGATTGAACATTGCGTTAGGACGTCGAGCTAACTGACGCTCAACATATCCAAGCCGCGTGCGCGACTGACCTGGCATTCGATTTGTGGCTTATTGTGGGTGAATGGACACCAGCTCAAACCGACTGTGCTAAGTATCTTAACGGACGAGGTATCGGAGCTCGATACGACGTACGTCCTCTCCTTCTCCTTTCTTTTACTCTTTTCACTCACTTCTCATTTAGGGAACCTTTGCCGGCTCCACCTTCGTCGGCAGCTGTACCGGGCTGACCGGCTCCGCTTCAACCTTTAGTTCATCTTTCAAGACCTTCCTTCGACAATACTGGGAGGCACAAGTCCAGACATATGAAGCTGGGGGAAGTGGTTGGATCCAGTGGACGTGGAAGGCAGAGAATGCAGATGAATGGACGTATCAAGCGGGATTGGCGAATGGATGGATTCCTCAAGACCCAACGGACTTTGAGTTCCCAAATATCTGTGGCTGAACGGAAGGAAGGTTCGGTTTTTTTTTGAAAGGACTTATTATTGTGTACTACTTATGTATCGCGCCAACGAAATTCACGACATTCGGTATGCTCAAACTGTGTACAACGATCTAAATATGCAAATGCTAGACGATGCGTTTACGATTACAGCTGCGGTACAGAGCTTGAAGCTTGAAGATAGAAGATCGTGACGTTGTGCTAAAAGACGTCAATCTCAACCTGCAGACGCGTGCGCATTCATTCATTTCTTCATACGTAACCGAAAGTTGCGCGTGCGGCTGACTGCATAGTTCTTGGTCCTGGTCGAAAAAGCACAGCACACATGGACATCAGATAGCAGGCGTATCTCCTTTGCATCAGTCCATGTTGACGTCCTTGGGTTCTATGGAGGTGGCGTGCTCAAAAAACAGGAAAAGTGTCTGTTGAAGCTTTGAAGGAGCACAGGAGGTACATCTTTACGCGTTCGGGGAACGTTCAAGACTCGTTCAGGTTTTCGAGTCTCTTTTTCTCCTTTCATCGTAATGGCTCGATTACTAATCTATATTCTAGACTACTCCTCTACGACCCCGGTTCATACATGAAACCTCCTCCTAGGTCTCACGCGGTTCAATTACCTGTCTATTGCAGCCCTCGGCTGGTCTTGGGTCGTCAAGTCAGGTCAATCAACACCCGGTTTTTTACGATGGTCTTGGTAGAAAAACATGAGACAGAAAATTAAGAAGGAAACACAGTGCAGTACTATCTAGTACTAATGAATGCACTACTTAGTATTGTATATTCAAGTTCATTGGGCGGTATTACTACATGGAATGTCATCGAGTCAGATCAGAAAATACCTGGCACAAGCTTATACGGTACTTTCTTTGCCCATTCATCCCATTGCTGTCCAAATTCCTTCTGCATCATCCTATCTTCGTTGTCCATTCGACTGGGTATAAATAAAACAAAGATTGCTTGCGCAGCAGTGACAAGCACAGCGAATATTTTGACAGATACCAGATCCAACCAACCACACTCGTAAATCCATGAGCCTGGACCAAGTACGCAGAGGAGTATACTGGGTATGTAAGTGAGAGAGCCCATGTAGCTTGGGTGACGGACGATGGAATATGGTATGAAAGCATTTTTCATCATTTAATGTACATCTTGGTCAAAAATGGCTGTTTCTGCTTGATGGACCTACTTTTAGCACATATTTTGTACTTTGTGTATGTACATGATTGTGATCATTGCTCCTCTTGTGTACTTGGTGTCCACTACATGTGATTGGTTTTGACACATCTCTCAGTGCTACGTGGGCCTACTTGTAATGATTCTGTTTCTGCCTACATATAAGTGTACATTTGAATCTGTCTTGAGGTACTTCTGAGTTTCTCTAAGTACTTCTGAGTCCTTCTAAGGTACTTCTGAGTTTTTCTAAGGTACTTCTGAGTTTTACTAAGGTACTTCTGCTACTACTTATGCAATGTTATTATGCAGTGTCGTTCCTCTTTATGGGTTGAGCTCGCTCATTTGAGGCCGGTTTGGACCGGCTGTGTACGGCCCGGTTTTCCACTTCAATGATCGTCCCTTGTGGGACCTTGCAATAGGGCGGTCAATTGTCTAAGTACTAAGCACCTGTGGCATCACTGAAATCAGTCAGTCATTAATGAGTATCATTCAATCTTTTTTAAAAATCTAATAAGATTCACCGGTACTCACCGGGTATTAGCAGTACACCCAAGTGTAATTCTAAGTACGTCAACAACTCATGGTCGACCCAAAGTAAGCATATAAAGTACATTTAACTGCGTTTAAGTGGGTTGTGGCCGCACAAACCACTGTGTACATAAAGTAGGATACACGCTCATCCGGCCTCTTTTTCTGATGAAAAATACCGTCATAATATGGACCTGTGGTAATGAGCTTGTGTTGATCGCGGATAGAAAGCTCGAAGGTGAAGAGAGGGTCAAGAGCGCGATATGAGGCCCAGCGTACACAGGCCCCACATAGAGTAAGAAAGAAGCCAGCAAGAAAGATGGGGGTGGTGGCAGGGGAAGGGGTATGGAATGAGTCGTGACTGGAGGTCCGTACGAGACTGGTCATGGTCATTTCAGCAAATACACTGCCAGTGGTGGCGTAGTGAGTGGATACGATGACTATTATTTCACAGAAAATAAATGTCAGTAGCAGAGTCTATGGTGCTTTTAATTGAGTATTTTTTGAGGTTTTGACGAGGTTAGTGATGGGCTGACCTTTAGTGCTGCTACCAGTGAAGCGACCGGCGCAGGCGTACGCTCACCAAGCGGGTATTTCGAGATTTCTTCATGAGAAGCAGGAGGATTAGGTGGTGTTATGGCAATATAGTAGGAGACAGAAAGTGCGAAGAGTAATGGTAGCTTGTCCAATGCCATGGTTTATGAGAATATCCAGCGCAACACCTACTAGATGTGATGAGAGGGAAGTTGCATCCAACTTGAAACAGCTGCTAAGTGGGAATGCTGGAACCCATTATAGAAAAAGGACGCAATCATCGATGTTCCCCCGTTTTGATGAAATGAATTATAATCCAATGAGGTTAGATCCCATACACCGAGGTATTTACCATGGCGTCAAGTGATAGTATCGCGGTTCACATTCAGATTGAGTACCCGCGCCCGGAGAGTTTCGTTTCTCATACTCATTTCTCGACACTTATCGCCGTTTTTTGGGGCGTATATCATGTTAAATTACTGTCCTCGACCTCTGTGCCTCTATGGCATCAGAAATACTTTTAAATACAGCCTAACTATATGATAATAGGTATGATTAGATTGTATGCGCTTTCGGTTCCTTCTCGAGTTCAACACTAACTCAACAAAGGGTTCAGTCTACTGTTGTAGAGACACCTGGACAACGGAAGCGCAGATTTATCTGGTCCTCTTACCAAGCTTATGTATTTTTTACTTACTGGACTCAATTTGCGGTTCGACTCGATCAATCTTCGATAAAGAAAAATTCTGCATTCAAATAAATATGTACGCCCAATTCCTATGCAGCTATATCTCCGAGAATGAAGCTCATATCGCGCATGAATTAACAGGAAATGCGGGAACTCCGCATACGTACATATGCGAACCCACGAACTGCATGTGCATAATTCCAAACTTGCATTCTTGAACTTTGAACGTTTGCTCTTGAATCATTTCGCTGTCTTTAGCGTCTGCGAAGATCAAATTAAACTCCTAATGGAGTTTGCTGGCGTCGGTCATTCCAGACAGATCTAGATTTCAAGGACAAGCTCAAATCCTCTCGAGTCTCGGAGCTCTTCAGGAGCCAACCAAGTAAGCACTGTGGCGTTTTCTAGTATTTGCCAAAAGGTTTAATATTATTAGCTGAAACCATTTCTTGCCCTCCCACTCTTCGCCACAGCCATCTCTAAGAATCCTGGTATAGAATCCCCTACCGAAAACCTGCGAAAACCTGCGCGTGACGTTACGCGATACTACGCTTTGACCTGTCTTCTCAGGTTGTATCAATCCGATATTATTCACAATAACTAAGTAGCTGGTCAAGCCTTAGGAAACTGCATTCCATTAAAAGATATTTTGTCTTGGTTTGGGTCTGATTGCAGCTGGAAATGGATGTGCAAGTGCGATGACGGCGACATATCAGCCCGATGTAGATAAACTATCTTCCAATGTCAAAAATGAACCTGTGTTGTCCTAGCTATTACTCTCTATCACTGTCGAAGTCTGTCCTTGAGTTATGTGCCGGGATGGATTATTGTTGAGACATCTCATAAGAGAATATGAATGTCTCATCCTTGCCAATACTTTTCAGAGTACAGTGGGCGGCATAGGCGAGTAAGTAAGTGGAACGACGAAAATAAGTAGGAGAAGGCAAGAAGGAGAGAAAGTGAGGTGGATGTCAGCCAAAACTTGTGTAAATAGTGATATAAGGCATTGCACAACATTGGGTACAACATGCTGAAACAGGCCTCAGAGCCTCAATGAGCAAGTGGTAGAAACAATGAATATATTCCAGTTGACCTCTACATGGCAGCGGGAAGAGAGGGAAAATGGTTGTATGAGCATCCGCCGATGCAGCTTTCGTACATACGGATAGGGGTAATTTGATAACGAAGGTCCGACAAAGCTTTCGGGCAAACAGCAAATCCAACACAACAACCCTCGGACCCAGTTCCATCACTCACAGTCTCAAAGACCCACTTCCACCAACTTCAATATCTTCCATGTCTGAACCTATGTTATGGGATTGTGGCACCATAAAGTCTGTACCCAGCCCAATGCGAACAATGATTAATGTTGAAGCAATACCCTAATAGATCATAGATGTGAGGATAAGTATCATGAAAACAGTTGACATTAATAGGAAACCACTGACCACAATCTGTGTTAGTGCACATGGGCCCAGGATAACATCACTCAAATCAGGGATAAGAGCATTAATGATGAGGTTTATTGCAATGACCACTGGGACCAGAATGGCAGATTCCAGGCTGTAAATAGTGATTGAAATTTCAAATTCTGCATTGATCAGGAGGGAAGGATGGCATACTTACATCAGCTCAAAAAGATTACTTGCCTTTCTACCAGAATGTTTGACTGGTAGCAGCTTTTTGGTCCTGTAATTTAGCCACCAGACTCGTCCACCTGGAAATGTCACATGAGAAAATCTATGCTTTATAGACTAATACTTATGATGTTTGACTTACTTATCATACCCGTCAAGAGAATGTTCTGTACAAGTGTTGCTTTGATGTAAATATCATTTGGATCAGTGTATAGGATTCCAAAATTATTAAGGATTGAAAGGACAATATAAAGCACTTAGAAAGTATGAATGTTATTTTATACTGGTTATGAGTATAAGTATAAAGCTGTACTCACCCAAGACTATTATCATTCCCGTGGCAGGCACAGCTATGACAGACTTTCTGGAGCTCCACAGGCAGTAGCATCGATAGATCTGAAGACAATGACGAGATTGATAACAAAAAAAAACCCCAAATATGTAATACTGAACTCACAAGCACAACATCTGACAGGCAGCTGTGCAAAATCAGTGAGTCATATGGGGGCATAGTACTATCTAATTATGACTTTACCCAGCAGTAAGAAAAATATAGAGAAGAGCGGATTGAGCTCCAAATGTTTGGATATCATCACTCTCCAACTGAGCAAATGATCCCATAAAGAATACATTGAGATTGTCCATCCATGTAGGACGTAAAAACCTCAAGGATAAATCCAATATAACCGAAATGGTGGCCAGCACAAAGAATAGAACAGTTGCAATTACATACAGCTTCCCTGGCATGAACTTTTGCCGAAAAATGTGGATACTGAGACCAAAGAGTACAACAAAGATGCCTGATAGTGACATTGAGCACAGAAACCATACAATACAATAAACAAACTCACCATATAGGAATAGTTCAATCTAAACAGGAGGAAAGTTCAAGGACATGAATTCATAAAAAGGGCTCCTTGTACGCACTGCAGCTGCTATGCCAAGGGAAAGAAATAATGTCTGTTGGAGCTCACTGTAGGAGGCTTCAATGCAGATAAAATTTTCAGGGCAGCTCATAGCGTGAGGGAAAGACAGGCTGTCGACTCATCTCCTGCTTGGAGTTTTATCCTGTCTGAAGTTGTCTAGGCTACATGAATCAGATTAGTAGGTGATGGTTGCATTGATACTACTTGGATGATCATACTAGAATGATAGATACTAATGTGTAGGGCGGCAATGTGGCCACAATCACCTGGTTGCATTGCCCAATATTCGCTGTGACATCACAGTCATTTTTGAGGTGTTGCGGGTTCAAAGACTGACCAATTCCAAAAAAAAAAAAAAAAAAATTGGTACATATGCCAACAGCCCTAGCAAAACATCACAAGATAATCTACACAATTCCAACCTCCCTGCTGAATGCACATTCCACATTGATTTTGTTGAGTTGAGGTATCACGCTAGAAGCCTAGAACTTGATTTTATTATGCAAGTATTTCTATTTACGTTCATTCTAAGGTTAGGGTTAGCGCGTCGCACCAGCCAAAAAAGAGCCCACCCAGCCAGAGTGGCCGATGTGGGACAGGAAAATATTTAGACGGTGCATAAGCCTGAGCCTATACAAGCCGCAGACACCCTTTGTATGGACAAGGTCGCCGTGCTATGAAGGATCTCCACAGCCCACAAACCCGGGTACGTGAAGGGGCTTGTGCCATCAAGGTAAGTATGAGTTGCTCAGATGGGAAGCTGACGGTTTTATAGTGAAAAAATGTTGCACGGACCAGGTGTCATGGCGGAGATCATGTGCATGGGTTTCCGCTGCGCTCGCGTCTCCCTTCAACTTGAGCGAATAACGGTTTCATGAAAGCATACTTATATTATTACAGAAAATTCCGCACAGGTAAAAGAAACAGCACAAGAAGTATCCGAATGTCCGTATGTTCATACCATACATAACCAAACCGAGTCGTTCATCATTCATAACACAGAATAAATATCTTCCCCTGCTTGACCGAGAGTATAATGGCACCCTGCGACTGGTCAATATTAATCGTCTCCACACTATGAAGATCGAGTTCAGGTGGAACTTCCAACGTCCGTACTTCTGCACCTCCCCAACCTCCGTGAGTATCATTTACTCGACCATCGTCGGTAAATGGAGGAAAGGTGACGAATCGGAGTCGTTTGTTTTCGTGTTCTTGGGGTTCCTCGGGTCTACTAGTGGTAGTAGTAGCTCCCGAGGCGGAGGCAGCTTCGTCGTGGACTGCGTCTGCGTCTACTTCGGTTTCAGTTTCGGCTTCCACATCGACGTCCTCGGTCTCCGTGTTTGTATCTTCTGCCTCGTCATCTTCCCGAGGAGATTCAGGTTCGTGCGCGCGCTCGCTCCCGACTTCGTTTTCGTGAGTATCACGGATGTCGTCTTCGTCGTTCGTATCGCTTGGTGCTCGAGTTCGATTAGCCATCTCTTCCTCCGACATATCCTGCTCTTGGTCGAAATACTCGATCCAAACCGCATGCCCAAAGTCGACCGCCACCAACGGTCGAGGTCTCTCCTGCATTCCATCCTCATCATCCGGTGCCGGATCCTCGAGACATACTACTTCGAATGGATCGCTGACATACCAGAGTTTTAGAGCGTCGTCTTCTACGCGTGCTTCTGCTTCCGCTTCGTCGTGGTCTTGGTCTCGGTCTTTGTCACCAGCAGCAGAATCCGAATCGGGATCTGAATCGCTAGCCCTTCCCTTTCCCTTTCCTCTACTCGTACTCGGCCGCGAGGAGCTACCGGGATCCGAATGCGAATGTGAATGCCCTCCGGAAGGACTGTTCACCCTCCATCCAATTACCATTCCCGCACCCGTAGAGCCAGACTCTGCTCCTGCTCCAGCATCAGCTTCAGCTGGAACATCAGTCCTCGAAGATGATGAACCCGCAGCTCCAGCTCCAGCTCCAGCATCGGAAAACGGTGCCAGTATCGAGTCTTCAGGAGGCCCATCCAATAAATACATCTCCATTGGACCCATCGGTTCGCTACTCGGCGTACCGTCAGTACTGCTTCCTGCAGTAGCACCGCCATCAACACTCCCATTCCCATCGACCACACCCCCATTCAAATCATCCGTCCCATTAGCCGCAAAACCCCTCCTCCCCCCACCCATCTTCCCCCTCTCCCCAAACCCAATCCAACTCGCATTCCTCATCGGAACTCTAAAATAGTGCTGCGCCAGTACAAATCGCGTTTTATGCGTTACTGGATCGTGCGAAGCCAGTAGGATCACTGTGCAGCTGATCCGAGGAACGTTCGGTAGAGTAGGCCACCATTGGCGCACAAAGTGCGCGGATTCGGGGTACCAGGGCGGGAAGGGGAATGGGTTTGGATTTGGGATGGGTATGAATGTCGGTGGAGGTATATGTTGGGCTTGAGGTGAGGAGGAGGAAGTAATGGAAGACGTAGATGATGATGATTCGGAAAAGTTGGATGTAGATGATGGAGCTGAAACGGCCGTTGAGCTCGTTGAAGATATAGCAGATGTGTGCGGAGCGACTGATATAGATGTAGTGACGGTGATAATGGCTCCCGTGTGGCTGTCGATGACAGTGATGGGAATACCGCCATTTACCGTTGTGACTCTACGTATAGATTGAACCTTGGGCGCAGGAAATACGAACCTCTTGACGATACTCTCGAATGGGGTCAGTCGACCGGAAAGGGTCGGAGTCGATCGTTTGCTCTTCAACTGACGAGCGTGTCCCTCGAGTATGGACAGCGGGTAGAAGTGCTGGAAAGCAGCATCAGAATCTTCGCAGTGAATCACGACGTTCCGCTCGAAGAGGATGCAGGACCAGTTGGATGACATGACCTGGACAATCTATGAGGTCGTGAACGTGGTAAACATGAGATACACATACGCATTCGATGCCTGTATCGATAAACACATAGTCCTCCTTCTCCCAATCGAGAAGGACGTATAAACCTATCGTGTTGGAACTCGAGACCCAAATAAAGGCGGAGAGCAGTTTCGCAGAGGGATCGAGTAAAAATATATTCATAACAACGCCCACAGTTTTGAAAGAAGCGACAGAAGAGAACGTGGGGCTGGCCGTCTTCTTTCCCAGCGAATTCTCATAAAACTGTAGACGCATGAGAGAGAACTCCATGACTCTACTATCATCATAGCTAGATCTTCAGATAAGTCTTCAGACGTCGAATGAATTTATAAAACCAAAACTTACGATCCATGTAAAACCTTTGCCATTGTAAAATAAACCATCTTATCCTCAAACTCGACTCGGCACTTCCATAATTCCCAGCGTTCTCCGGGATTCCATTCAGCTAAACAATTATCGGTTTGTACGTCCCAGCACACGACTTTTCCGCTCTTGGTGGCGCAGAGTGTGTAGCTAGAGGTAATTGGGGAGAGCCAATCGACTTCTTCGCCAGGTGGGGCGTGAACGACTTTGAACCATTTTTTGGGTACCATTGCGCTCGATGCAGCTGATCCTTCGGGAACTTCGAGATCCAAGTAGTTGTTGTGTGTCTCTTCGTGGGCGATGGGCCTAGGTGATCGAACGAGCCAAGCTTGCTCGTACTGATGAGCCTTGTTTACACAGTATATAAGCCTGGTCGTAGAAAGATCCCCGAGACGCTGAAAGCCCTTCAAAGGAAGAGGGCGGCATCGTCTGAGTAGATCCGTGGCCAGTTTGCGATAAACTGGTCGAGTGGTGAAGGAGTAATAAAGTGATTTGCAAGTCTAGAACCAATTACTACTGAAGAGTCTATTAAAGAGCTGAGAAATACACACCAACTGCAAGCAATGAACATCGTTATACTCCAGATATGAAGCTACATTGAGCAGCAAGTCATAAGGCAGCAGATGGAAGGACATTTCTGTAGAAATATCTGGCTGGATTTGTGGCTTTTCTTCTTCCAGAGGGAGCGAGTGCTGCTGATACCAATAGCTATTGGGAGGTGAAACTGATACACCGTCCTTCAGATTGGTTCTGGAGAAGGTTAATGATGAATTCGAGCCCGGGCCCACGGTCATTTGTTCTTTGGGCGGCAGTTAGTGAGAGTGACCAACAAGTTTACGGCAGGTCTTTGTGCTCTACAAAGCCCGGATTTTTGTCCTCCAAGTACGCGTTGGAGGTTGTTGTGGTAGAGGTTAAAGAGGAGAGGCGCTGAGAATTAGAAATTATCTCAACTTGGCTATCGTTAGCCGGGGTATCAAGGTAAGCACGTGTAGCGCGGAGAGCGGACAGACAGGAGTCCAATAAGCACCTACTTACCAGCACAATTCTCAGCTCGACAATAAGATGGAGCAGCTCAAAGAACGTTATACGTATAACAATTATCACGGAACATTCCCCCAAGACTGCCATGGAGTGGTAATTTACATTTGTCGTCAATATGGCATATTCCATGGCATTCTGGAAGAAATCGATCGATTCGTCCGATGTCGAGAAAAATCACATACAACAACTCTATGTACAGTACTGACATGCCTTCCTCCGAGCCTGCGAATTCTGAAAGCGGAGATGTCGTTGAAGCAAAAACAGCAGGAATGATACAAAGTTCCGGATCCGCCGACGTCGGTAGAAACCATGCTCCCGTCCATGGAGTCCATGGTGCCGGGCCAAAGATAGCGTATATGTACCATTCCATGTTAAAACTGGAGTAGGAGGAGAAGAAACTACTACAAGTAAATCATGTTAACAAGCAAGGAACAAGCGGACTCACATCACGAAACGAAATGTCGTCGTCTCTCAGACCCCGTAGAGCAACATCAAATCATACCATATTGTGCTTACTGTACATTCGTCAGAACTGCTGTTCTAATAGCTTTATCAGTAGCTGGAGGACGCACCGTTCCGACTCCGATCCGAGTCTGGTATCGAATCATTTTCAAATGGATTAATGGCCAGCTGCGTTACAGTGGTCTAGGCGCTCAACTGGCCTGAACTGAACGCTGCTCCCAGACCCGATGCGCAGCGGGGGCGGGAGTCTGAGGGAAGAGTTATATCGACCCTTTCATTACCGTGACTACACATTGTACAGTCTGGGTACAATCCTAAAAGTACAGGCAAGGATTCATTTCATCTCAGTCAGCGACACGGTCCTCAAGAAACTGAATAACATACCTGTGAACTCTCGTCCTCAGCCTTCTATAGCCTGCGAAGCTGGATTGACGGAGGTACAGCTTGTAAATCGCAATGTAAGTGCATGTGCACCGGGAGGCAAGAGGTGAGGGCAGGGGAAGGATTTGACCCTGCTCTACAAAACATGAAATCCGGTACAGCCCTACAGGGATACTGGGATCGACATAACTCAAAACAGCAAGTAACATACCTCAAAGTATATAGACACTCGTCGACAGCCTTCTGTCGTTCGTTCATTGCTGCTAGCCGTACTTGTAATGTAGCCTATGGAAATAAAAGCTGCAGGCTGCAGGCTTTCAGGCAATATTGCATGAGCTGTACGGAATGAGGACAATCAATCCTACATGGCACTAACCAATGCGCAACGAGAGCGGATATATTCCTAAAAAGATTCATCGGAGGATGATCCACCCTGCATTGTAAAGGTAAATCGCTAACCAATGTGCAACGAGAGCGGATGTATCTTTACTTACAAAGATTCGTCAGCTTTCCTTTTTCCCTCGAAAAAAAAATACTAACGTAGAGAAAATACTACCACTTTTTGATCCATCTCCAGCCCAATCATCTGCGATGATATCCTCGAAAAACTACCATAATAAATGGGATAGAGGAATGCGTACCTTTACTCCAGTGTGAATTCCAGCCGGCGTCCGAATCGTTCATTCGCTCACCTGTTTTTCGGTTCAGCTTGTGGAACGATAGCTAGTAAACCCTGCAACAAGTCTGTCAGTATGAGCCGTAAAGTCCTTACGAATGTGCAGGTGCGGCGGTGAGGGTCGAAAGGAGGATACAGTCCTGCAGGGACAGAGATCTCAGTGAGAGACACTACCTCGAAAGTGGACGGTTAACAACATACCTCCTCAGGTAACGTTTATTCGGGCCATAGCTATAAAGCGAAAGCGGATGACAACAAATGCGGAGAATGAGAACGAGCAACACCCACAGTACTCAGCGGTGCTGGAAACACCAAGGAAAAAGGCTGATATCTCAGAACCGCCGTTCCCTACGAACACAAAGTCTCGAGTTAACGGTGTCGGTGACAGTGAGGAAGAGCGTAAGGGCGGCGTTTAGGAACCACAACGAGCAGCGAGCAAGCTATAAGAGCAAATAACTTCCAAGCTAAACAGGTAACGGAAAAATGAAGAGTGGGGATATTTCTTGCATTGCAACAACCAAAGAGATGAAAAACCATATTAGCGCAACAAATATATGTGTAGTGCCAGGGCAAACTTTTGTGTGTTGATCTCGAATCCTTCCTCCTCGCAACAACTCCGCAAATAAATCATACCATCCCTTGCTTTCTAATTGTTACTCCTCCTACTCCTCCTCCTTGCACCTCGACCAACCTCATACTCCCGTCTTCATCCATCAAGAACGACGTATGGTACACGCCAAGATTTCCTATTCTGCACGTATACCGTACGCAGCACCAGCAGGCAAAAAGCCAGGCAGTGAGGCGCTTTTACTCTTGAATTTTAGCGAGAATATCCGAGTCCTTAAATAGGTGGTATTCCTACGAAAAAAAAAAAGAAAAAAACACACGTTAGAAATCAAAACTGAAGAGGAAATAGATTATTAGCATTGTGCTCACATCGTCTCCAACTTTAATAGAGTTTCCACCCCATCCCAGGCAACAACACCTTGTCACCGGCCTTTACTTGCGTAGGAACAATCTTGCCGTCCTTGTTCGGTGCACCAGGGCCTACAGCGATAACAGTGGCTTCAGGGAGAGGAGTAGAGGTCGCTGAAGTGGGAAGGAAGATTCCAGCGGCAGTTTTCTGTTCGTACGCAAATAAATTTAGAAAGGAATTATTTCGAGCGTTGAACTGTGATACTGACCGTCTCAGGCTTGAATCGCTGCACCAAAACACGGTCGAGAAGAGGCACGACAGCCTTGATAGACTTGAATGTAGCTTGAGCGGCCTGGTTTGTTTGGGACGCGTCGTAGAAAAAATTAGTCAAAATAGGTGAAGAGTTGAGTGTTAATCATCAGTTGGTCAGTATTTTAAAGTGAGAAGGTGAGAACATGCGTACCATTAGAGTGAGTAGAAATTAGTAGAAAGAAAAGGAAGAGAATTATGGGATGAAAGCGAAGAAGAAGGCTGAAGAAAATTCGAAGAATTGACGCTGAGAAAATTTCCACGTTGCTATGGGCGCTTACACGTTATTACTGTGGCGCCCTCGTTGTCGCTGTGACTCGATGAAGATTCTCCTTTCTCGCGTATTATCATGGGACATGACCGTTGACCCCTCTGTATCTGTTCTAGACGCTTTCCGTACATCTGAAGCAGATATCGTCGCGAAGAGCCAGGATATATCTTTTGAGAATACGATGGCGTAGATTTAGGTAAAAAGGGCGTTGACTTTACTATATAGTAGCTGTACCGCGTTTTCGCCTTCAAGCAAAACCTCAGGAGCTCACCAAGAGAATTCATGATCAAGTACACACTTCTACCTTTCTCGCACCCCTATTCTAAGGTGTTGACCTTTTTTTCTAGTTCGTTCCAATGAATACGTCGATCGACTGACCATCGCCGGTGTTTTTGCGCACTTTTACTGCAATTCGAACAAACTCAACCCGGTCATCCTCGACCAGATCAGTGATCTATCTCGTCCTACACTCAGTAGCCCCCATGGTATCTTTGGATCCAACTCATCCGGCAAGGGAAAGAAAGTCGTGATTGAGTTTTCCAGCCCGAACATAGCAAAGCCGTTCCATGCAGGTCGGTGATATCCGAGTCAATGAACTCCAGTTCATAGTTATGTATATATCCTCTAGGCCATCTTCGTAGCACAATTATCGGCACCTTTATTGCCAACCTTTACGCAGCAAATGGCGGGGATGTAATCCGAATGAACTAGTACGTACATTTCTGCACCGCAGGTACCGTTCACTATTTTTTCTGAACATATTATTGGCCTGGAGACTGGGGCAAGCAGTTTGGTCTCTTGTTGCTTTTTTGTGTGATCCACGCATTATTAATTTTTTGTACAGGTCTTCTTGTTGAAGGATTCTCCAGGTATGGGTCAGAGGAGAAGCTAGCGTTTAATTTCATTATGCATCTCTTCGACGTCTATGTCGTTATCTACAAGGACTTTAAAGCGGAAAAAGCTACTGGGCAGGATTCTCCCATCAACGAAGCAGCCAAGGATGTATTCCGTCGGATGGAGCAGGGTCAGTGGATTCCTTTCGTCGGTGCTTTCTTGGAGTACTTCATCGATGAACATTCAGGCGATCAAGAAATGTTGGCCCTCTGGGAGCATTTCCGGGATCTATCTGTCGAAGCCTATAAGGTTTATCAAAGGCTTAATATCTCTTCTAACGTATACGCTGGAGAGGCCCTTGTTAGTACAGCTAATATTGACGCGACAATGCAACGCCTCCATGATCGCGGCCTGCTTATTGCAAAATACGCATGGGAGAGCGACCACGACTGTGACTATAAAACTGTTGGTAGACCGGGTCCAGATGAAAAGCCAGCGTGTGCTGTCGATCTGTCCCAATGGGAGCTGGGTAAGCCGGTGGTGCAGAAGCCTGGTATGTTGGAATCTTTCTATGCTCTGACAGTTGAAGTGCTCACTAGTACATCAGACGGTACGACGATGTACATCGTGCGGGACATTGCAGGTGCAATACAGCGCTACAAAGAATACAAGTTTGACAAGATGGTACGCCATCCACTTTCTTTCCTTCCTACCAAGTACTTCCTATTTCCTCAATCTCGACCTAGATCTACGTTATCGGAGACCAGCAAGACCTTCACTGTCAACAATTTTTTCAAAATTCTCGAACTGATGGGTGAGTCAGTCGCCGCAACCAGTCTACAGCATATCACTTTTGGTAAAGTCCAAGGAATGAGCACTTGTAACGGCGATGTGAAACTTTTGGAAGAGATCTTGGATATGGCACAGGAAGCGATGCTTACTCAAATGAAAACGAGCGAAGACAAATTCAATAATGTTGAGGGCCCTACTAATTTCACGAGCGACCAGATTGGGATGACTTGTGTTAAGATTCAGGATATGCAGGCCAAGAGGTGCGTTTTTTGAGCGTTATTTACATTGTTCTCAGTTCTTTTTTGTGTATTTTAGAATAAACTCGTATCCATTCGACCTAAAGCGAATGAGCTCCTTCGAGGGTGACACTGGCGCTTACCTACAATACGCTCACGTTCGCCTGTGTTCCCTTTCGCGGAAAGTGGCAGATGAAATGATCCTTCGAGAAGATATCAGTACCACAAACACTGATCTCCTCTCGGAACCTAAAGCCCGCGAAACAGTGTTCCAGCTGGCGAGTTACCCCGACGCGGTACGTATGGCCATGAAGGTTTTGGAGCCAAGTACGATTGTCGCGTACTGCTTCAGGTAAATGCAGTGACAGCATCGAATGCAGTTTGTAAAACTTATGTTGATGGTGGCTGTAGGCTGGCGCATCTCATTAGCTCGGCATGGGAAACTCTCGTAGTGAAAGGCCAGGATCCTGAAGTAGCGCAGGCTCGCTTGTTCCTATTTACTTGCGCCCGACAGGTCTTGGAGACTTGGGCACTGCGATGCGCCTGCTATCCTTAATGCCACTGGACCGCATGTAAGAGAAAGCATTGCCCCATACTCGCACAGTTTGCTTCCCCCAAGTCTTGCTGCAGCTATTTTTACCGGTTTTTCAATTATTAAGTATGGAATTACATGAGGATCGTACGAACAATTACAGTAAACTGGCCCTTCTCTCGGTACATAACTATGAAGGACTACGAAGAACCATCGAGCTTCGAGTTTCCTCTGCATTTGCTCCATCTTATTTTCCGCAATGGCACTCCCTGCTAAGTTAGAAGGATTCCACTGTCAAATGGGATAGAGGAAGCGAGCGAGCCAGAGAAAATTTCCAACGGAGTAGTGTCTGCAATTCAAGCTTCACAATTCAATTGCACAGGCAAGTGGACATGCAAAGAATTCCACAACAGAATGTTGAGTGCGACATTCTCCAATACCGACAAATCGCGGTGAGATAGAGCGGTGTACACCCAAATCTCGGACGGCCAAGTTGTTGGAAGACACAGCACGAATATTTCGGCAAGTGTTCCTGGAGGTATTTGACGAACTGGAGATGTAAGTGCCCTGTGAGCCTCGATGTAGCTTGCAATTGCCTGCTTTTCTAACCAGAGATCGTTCAGAAGAGTCTGAACACGACCAATTTCTGTTTCCAAGCAGGAAAGTCCGTGCTGGGGATAAACGAGTAATGCCTTGAGCTTCTTCAGTTCGGAGTTAGTAGGGACATGGTTCGTTCCAATCACAGAGGCAAAAGGTCCAAGGTGCCATGATGGATGCAAGAAGAACAAGCAAAAGTCCCCTAATTTCGCGACAATTTATTGATTTTCGGACGAACACGTGCGCGTGAATTCTCGGGCGCTTAAAGTTCTACATCCTTTCAGAATCAAAAACAATCGTCACCGTCTGTCTACGGGAGACTACCGTCTTCCACTGTCTTACAACGTCATGAGCAATAAAATCGATGCGAGCTGACTATACTCATTCGAGACTGATATTCTAGCTAACGTGCTACATTTCAGGTCTTAAAACGTCGAGCCTTATCTGGCAAGGAAGGATCGGGCAAGGCTCTTGAAGAGCTATGTTCGATGACAAGCAATCCAAGTATATTCATCGATGTCCTCTCCGTTTTCCACCGTTTCCTGACACAGCATCGACCGCCTGAAAGCGTGATCGATGGGGCACCAGCAGTCGAAATCGCCTCTGTCTTGAACATCTTCACTGCTATATTCGTTGGTGTAGGGCTCAGGAAAGGGATTAGCTATAAAGAGAACATCATCATGACCTCCCTTCGGAAATCGTGGCCGGTCATACACTCTTGGTGCTCATGCTTGGTCAAATCCTATCTCGAGCATGATCTCGACACATACGGAGAATTAGGCCCTCAGGCATTATCAGTTATCAACGTAGTGGCCGTTCTTTTTGCCGTATTACGCACGCGGGATGTTATTCGACTACATGAGATCAGGTCAATTGAGGGTTCAGGCAAATTATTTGTCCGTATACACCTGTACGCCCTCCTCGTCGAATCAACTTCGCCAGTCTATCTACCACCAAGGAAGCCGAGAATGGAAGTCGCCGAATGTTCCTCGATGTTGTATGATGTTTTCTGGAGAGACGGAGACTGGGAAAGCTTTCGGGCGAGGATATACACTCCAATCATTGAGGATTTCAATCCCCGCCTTATGTCTGTTATTGCTCGAGTTCTTGCTCACCTTGCACAAGCGCCAACATTGAACTATCAGATCCTCTACTACTGGTTACGCGTACTCTCCAACGTGGTCGCGGAGTCTGACACGTTCAATCGGCGTTTATTCGTGCATCGTTCTGTATACTTTGCTACCCGTATTGTCCGTCGTCTCAGCAAAGCTCTGTCACATCCAGAGAATGGCCCTGACCTCCTGAAAGACCGAACTTTTTGGGGTGCTTGGAGATGGAGTGTTCAATACATCTATCTTGCGATTGAATATGGTGGGTTCGACAACCTTGTCATGGCTCTCGAGTCTGGGTTCATTCTAGCGCTACGAAAATTATCCAAAGTGACAATGCAAAACACTCATCCGTTGTGCCCATGCAGTGGCTCTCCAATAATTATTCAGTCTCTGCATTCCAAATGTGTACTGTTCTGATCAGAAGATCCAGATACAATTCTTCTTTCCATCTGGTGAACAGGAACTGAATTACTGATGCTGTGTGCCAGTTAGTACTGGCCTGTTGTGATGGCCAACTATATTTTTGTCCTCTACATACAACCAATGATTTATCCAGTTGAGATATGAATTGCTGCAACATCACTGAATCCTTTGGGATGAAAGGGTACTCCAGAAAGATATAAATGAGGGGTGGCATCCCCAATCATTCTCCCGAACACCTGTACAAACTGTTGCATCTCTTTCAGAATAATTTGGATATCAGTTCTCCAGAGCTCCCTATTGTGGAGATTGTTAATTATATTTAGCGCCCGCATCCATTAAGTATAGAATGTATACATACCACAGAATTACAGGAAGTCCAATAAAACTCTTGCATTTTTCAGAAATCACATCTATTTCCCTTAGAATACTCAACACCTCCATCCAAAACAGTAAGACCTTTGTTTAAAAATTTCCGCAATAGAGGGGCCAATATAGTATCTGGTTGCTTATGGGTGCAAAATGATGTGACTACCCCAGTAATGTACATGCATAAGAAAGATCAGGTGATATATTGTTATTATTTTCTCTGACAGATTTTCAACCTGGGAGTTTAGAAGATATGAGCTGTCCAAATTACACATGTTGAAATGAGTTCTGCAATCCATGAGGTGAAGGTACCAACAGCAACAGTTGTGTCGCTCCCTCTTCTACATTGTACTGCATATTCTCCACTTCGCTTCTCATCCACAAGGAAATCACGGAATGATGGTATGCACTGGTCTAAATTGGAGTAATCTCTTTGCTACCACACCTGTAAGCAGAGATGCCCAAAAATGAATTACTGCATCAAGTTTCATCATTCATCATAATTCTTCCCAAGATACCCACACCTGGATATTGTATCTCTCTGAGTGACAGACTTGAGAAGAGGCTCAAAGGCTGCCAATACTTGCACCATCCACCTTTTTTACTGAGACATGGCCTCTGAATCATTACAATCAATCATCTTTCCAAAAATCGAGTTTATATAGCTTAACAAGAGGCGCAAATCTTGGCCATGACTCGGAGAAAGTAACAAAATCGTCAAAGCGCTTCTTAACTGTCAGGTCCTGGCTTTACCCTTCCACGCAGCCGCTTCACATGCTGTATATGCCCATTGAAAGAAGCCCTGCGCTTTTTCTGCCAAGAATTTGGAATTGAGATTCATTGAGAACACCTGGAGCACCTTTCCTTCTCATCATCCTATGAAGCTACATATATTTATGATATCCTCCTGTGTTCTGTGAAGATTGCTCATCGTACTGAGCTTGGAGTGATTTGTGCATCTGAACTTCACGAAACGAGCTGCATGTACATCACCTTCGCATTCTGGATGTGACAAGAACACGGAAGTTTTTGGGGAAGTTCACAATACACTTTAATTAAAAATGACAGCAATATGTCTCTTGGCCCCCTCTTCTTAGGCCCACATTCATCAAGTGCATCAATTATAATACTACATTGCTTACTTGGGTGACAAATTTTGCAGGTGGCCATAATGAGCTTATTGCACTGCTCCCTTGAGACTCATGCTACTTGAGAGTATTTGTGTCACTGCCAACCCTCTACCAGACCTTTCCAAATTCAGGGAAACTAATGCTAAGGTCAATAGGCAATAGTCTGCAATGCTGTTGCTTGGTGTACGCTCCGCATTAAATGTGCGGTCAAAGCAAAAGGAATGCCCTATTTTTTTTTTTTTTTTTTTTTTTTTTTTTTTTTTTTTTTTTTTTGAACTTTTGCTATCCTTTGTATTCTGCCCAATAGTAATGACTGATAGTTGACTTGCCAGTCCCAGCCTCTCCACATAGGAAGATATGCTTTAGAAACCTCATTATTGGGTTGTGAATCCATGCCAGTATATCAGCTATAATTCCTACCCTGGGTGCTTTAAGCAGGTCTATCTGGATTAAGATAGAGCACCATTAATGGGCCTTATAGGCTCTGCTTGGAGTTATGTTTGACTACAAATTATCCATCAGTTTAGCCATACAATAAATGGTATAAAAACTTAGTATTGAGCTTACCTTGAACCTTCATTAATATGTATGTTCTGCGCATCATGAACTGAGAGAGACCGTGAATTCAAAAAATTGGGAGGCATTTGGAAAAATCTGTACTCATTTTGTTTCACTTTGCCCGTTAAATTAAAACAAATTTATAAAAGATACTCACATGTTGGTGAAGAACAGGCTCTGCAGTCATGATGGAAAGACAAAGAGTGAATGAGTCTTTCTGCACTCATTATACCGCTCTAATGAGCACATGACAGCTCAATCGAACATAGGATTCGCATGTGGAAGGTCTACTTGGGGAGATGTCAGGACACGGTGTTATCATGTATTGGACAATAAGCCCAATGAATAATGCTTAAAAGTTTTTCTTATGGAGCAAATAGGGGTCAAAGCTATCTTACTAGCACATTACGTACTGTAGTACATTCTCAAAAAAAAAACGGAAAAACGAAAAACCCTGAAATTCTGTTCCCGAAGAAAGTTCAAAATTTGCAAAACTAGTAGAACTGGGACACTTCTCATATCAACACAGAAAAAAAACTGTTTGTGGGACAGCATGCATGGAGCAAATGAAGCTCCCAATCAAACTGTTAGGATTAGTTTGTCCGGCCACTCAGCTGCAACCTTTACTCCCCGTTTCACATATTTACTTCCATAGGCCATTATATACAGCGCCGTATGTAGTCCTAATTTAGCCTTTTTCCCCATCGTTTGGGATACATCGCATCACTTTTACCTACATCCAACGAGCTTAACTTAGTACAGCTAACTTAAGTCTAATCTCCCATCTGAGTCAGTGAATGAGGGGTGAGTGTTGGTGAACCGGGTCCAGATGAAAAGCCAGCGTGTGCTGTCGATCTGTCCCAATTGGAACTGGGTAAGCCGGTGGTGCAGAAGCCTGGTATATTGGAATTTTCTATGCTCTGACAGTTGACGTACTCACTAGTACATCAGACGTTGGTTGGCGTATCTTATTAGCTCGGCATGGGAAACTCTCGTGGTGAAAGGCCAGGACCCAGCCGAGTCGTAGGCTAGTCTTGTTGGCTCAGCTATTGTTACAGGTCTTTCAGGGTGTTTTAATTATTAAGTATGGAATTACATGAGGATCGTAAGAATAATTACAGTAAACTGGCCTTTCTCTCAGTACGTATCTATCGAGTTTTGAGTTTCCCCGTCCCCGCCGTACAGCGGAGCGCAGGCACTTCCTTTCAAAGGATGATCGTTGCACCGATACGACGGTCAAGCCCTATTCCGGTGAATCGTGCTGGTGGGGATCAGGATTAGCACAACGTAGGTGAAGCTTAAGTCCCTTGCTTTGAAGCTTCCGTAAGGTGCTCAATTCAGCTTCAGAGAAAGACGTTTCGGTAGGGTACAAACGTCACAAGATTTCAGTGATTGTTTCCCGAGGAAAGTCGTCAAGCCTGCGCTTGTAAAAGAGGACGTCGATTACAACTTCAGGGTTTGCCAATGCACGTCATTTGGCTCGCCCAGAGTTTAAAAAGATCAGACATTCCGGAAATAAGAATTTAAGTAGTTAGATCGTTTCGGGAAGGAATATCGTAATGTACTATGTAGTATGGGGGTTAACTACGCGAGGTACAACATTAAGCGATACTAGACAGCACTACACAGTGTTTGAGTGAGTTCCAGATGATGATCTATATGTACCAAAGTCTTTGCATAACATCATGAGCAGACAAAAAGCACAGAAAAGGCAAACATGGTTAGTGAAGTAAAAAAGCCTAGGATATTTAAGGAGAATTGTCCATGGTCTTGAAACATTTCACCCAATCTTTCCCATGAACAAAATTGCTGAGATCAAGAGAGACTGGACTATATCTTGCAATCAAGGTTTGCATGTGAGGGAGCATAAGTCCTGACCGATACTCTGGGGGAATCCACAGCAGCAGAGAAGAATCAGCACTGCAAAGCCATCCATCAGAGTTAAGATGAACTCCATGCAATGATGAATGAGGATGAGTGAGATGATGTTCAGGGTGCCAAGGACAGAATGACAAAGCTAACATGCTTTGGGACATGTCATTTCCAGTCAGAGTTTCAGTGCTCCAAATGCGCACTGTCTGGTCGGACGATCCAGATACAATCCTCTTGCCATCTGGTGAAAAGGCAACCGAATTTACTGATGATGTGTGCCCTCGCAGTGGCTCTCCAATGATCATTCCAGTTTCTGCATTCCAAATGCATACTGTGTGGTCATCGGATCCAGAGACAATCATCTTGCCATCTGGTGAAAAGGCAACTGAATTCACCCATGCTGTGTGCCCTTCCAGTGGCTCTCCAATAATCATTCCAGTCTCTGTATTCCAAATGCACACTGTATGGTCCTGAGATACAGATACAATTCTCTTCGCATCTGGTGAAAAGAAAACTGAATTTACCCATGTTGTGTAGCCTTGTAGTGGTTCTCCAATGATCATTCCAGTCTCTGCATTCCAAATGCACACTACCAGGTCCTCAGATCCAGATACAATCCTTTTGCCATCTGGTGAAAAGGCAACTGAATTTACTGGGGCTGTGTGCCCTTCCAGTGACTCATCAATGATCATTCTAGTATCTGCATTCCAAATTTGCACTGTCTTGTCATCAGATCCAGATACAATCCTCTCACCATCTGGTGAAAAGGCAACTGAATTTACTGATGATGTGTGCCCTTGCAGTGGCTCTCCACTGATCATTCCAGTCTCTGTATTCCAAATGCGCACTGTTTGATCAGAGGATCCAGATACGATCCTTTTTCCATCTGGTGAAAAAGCAACTGAATTCACAAATGCTGTGTGACCTTGCAGTGGTTCTCCAGTGATTATTCCAGTCTCTGCATTCCAAATGCGCACTGTTTGATCAGAAGATCCAGATACAATCCTCTTGTCATCTGGTGAAAAGGCAACTGAATTTACAAATGCTGTGTGACCTTCCAGTGGCTCTCCAATCATCATTGCATTTTCTGCATTCCAAATGCACACTGTTTTATCAGAGGATCCAGATACAATCCTCTTGCCATCTGATGAAAAAGCAACTGAATTTACAAATGCTGTGTGACCTTGCAGTGGTTCTCCAATGCTTGTTCCAGTCTCTGTATTCCAAATGCGCATTGTATGGTCAGAAGATCCAGATACAATTCTCTTTCCATCTGGTGAAAAGGCAACTGATTTTACATAGTCTCTGTGCCCTCGCAGTGGCTCTCCAATGATCATTCCAGTCTCTGCATTCCAAATGCACACTGTTTTGTCAGAAGATCCAGATACAATCTTCTTGCCATCTGGTGAAAATGCAACGGAAACCACCCAATCTATGTGCCCATGCAGTGGCTCTCCAATAATTATTCCAGTCTCTGCATTCCAAATGTGTACTGTCTGATCAGAAGATCCAGATACAATTCTCTTTCCATCTGGTGAACAGGTAACTGAATGTACTGATGCTGTGTGCCCAGTTAGTACTGCCTGTTGTGATGGCCAACTATATTTTTGTCCTCTACATACAACCAATGATTTATCCAGTTGAGATATGAATTGCTGCAACATCACTGAATCCTTTGGGATGAAAGGTACTCCAGAAAGATATAAATGAGGGGTGGCATCCCCAATCATTCTCCCGAACACCTGTACAAACTGTTGCATCTCTTTCAGAATAATTTGGATATCAGTCTCCAGAGCTCCCTATTGTGGAGATTGTAATTATATTTAGCGCTCCGCATCATTAAGTATAGAATGTATACATACCACAGAATTACAGAAGTCCAATAAAACTCTTGCATTTTCAGAAATCACATCTACTTTCCCTAGAATACTCAACACCTCCATCCAAAACAGTAAGACCTTTGTTAAAAATTTCCGCAATAGAGGGGCCAATATAGTATCTGGTTGCTTATGGGTGCAAATGATGTGACTACCCCAGTATGTACATGCATAAGAAAGATCAGGTGATATATGTTTTATTATTTTCTCTGACAGATTTTCAACCTGGGAGTTTAGAAGATATGAGCTGTCCAAATTACACATGTTGAAATGAAGTTCTGCAATCATGAGGTGAAGGGTACCAACAGCTAACAGTTGGTGTCCTTCTTCTAATTGTACTGCATATTCTCCACTTCGCTTCTCATCCACAAGGAAATCACGGAATGATGTATGCACTGGTCTAATTGGAGTATCTCTTTGTTCCACACCTGTAAGCAGAGATCCCAAAAATTGAATTACTGCATCAAGTTCATCATCATCATAATCTTCCCCAAGATACCCACACCTGGATAATTGTATCTTCTGTAGTGACAGACTTGAAAGAGGCTCAAAGGCTGCCAATACTTGCACCATCACCTTTTTGTACTGAGACATGGCCTCTGAATCATTACAATCAAATACATCTTCCAAAATCGATTTATATAGCTTATCAAGAGGCAGCAAATCTTGGCCATGACTCGGAGAAAGTAACATAAATCGTTCAAAGCGCTTCTTAACTGTCAGTCCTGCTTTACCCCTTCCACGCAGCGCTTCACATGCTGTATATGCCCATTGAAAGAAGCCCTGCGCTTTTTCTGCAAGAATTTGGCATTGAGATTCATTGAGAACACCTGGAGCACCTTTCCTTCTCATCATCCTATGAGCTACATATTTATGTATATCCTCCTGTGTCTGTTGAAGATTGCTCATGTACTGAGCTTGGAGTGATTGTGCATCTGAACCTTCACGAACAGCTGCATGTACATCACCTTCCATTCTGGATGTGACAAGAACACGGAAGTTTTTGGGAAGTTCACAGACACTGTTAATTAATAATGACAGCAATATGTCTCTTGGCCCACCCTCTTCTTTAGGCCCACATTCATCAAGTGCATCAATTATAATCACTACAGGCTTACTTGGAGTGACAAATTTTGCAGGTGCCATAATGAGCTTATTCCACTGCTCCTTGAGACTCATGCTACTTGAGATATTTGTGTCACTGTCCAACCCCTCTACCAAGACCTTTCCAAATTCAGGGAAACTAATGCTAAGGTCATAGGCAATAGTCTGCAATGCTTTGCTTGGTGTACGCTCAGCATTAAATGTGCGGTCAAAGCAAAAGAATGCCCCTAGACATTTTGTATCCTTTGTATTCTGCCCAATAGTATGACTGATAGTTGACTTGCCAGTCCCAGCCTCTCCACATAGGAAGAATGCTTTAGAAACCTCATTATCTGGGTTGTGAATCCATGCCAGTATATCAGCTATAATTCCTACCCTGGTGCCCTTTAAGCAGGTCTTATCTGGATTAAGATGAGCACCATTAATGGGCTTTAGCTCTGCTTGGAGTTTATGTTTGACTACAAATTATCATCAGTTTAGCCATACAATAAATGTATAAAAACTTAGTATTGAGCTTACTTGAACCTTCATTAATATGTATGTTCTGCGCATTCATGAACTGAGAACCGTGAATCTCAAAATTGGAGGCATTTGGAAAATATCTGTACTCATTTTGTTTCACTTTGCCGTTAAATTAAAACAATTTTAAAAGATACTCACATGTTGGGAAGAACAGGCTCTGCAGTCATGATGGGAAAGACAAAGAAGTGGAATGAGTCTTTCTGCACTATTATACCGCTCAATGGAGCACATGACAGCTCATCGAACATGGATCGGATGTGAAGATCTACTGTGGGAATTCAGGTACCGGGTGTATCATGTATTGGACAATAACCCAATGAATATGCTTAAAAGTTTTTCCTATGGAGCAATAGGGTCCAAAGCATCTTACTAGCACATTACGTGACTGTAGTACATTCTCAAAAAAAAAACGAAAAACGAAAAACCTGAAATTCTTTCCTGAAGACAAGTTCAAAATTGGCAAAACTATAGAACTGGGACACTTCTCATATCAACACAGAAAAAAACTGTTGTGGGACAGCATGCATGGAGCAAAGAAGCTTCCCAATCAACTGTTAGGAATAGGTTTGTCCGGCCACTCAGCTGCAACCTTTACTCCCCGTTTCACATATTTACTTCCATAGGCACTTATATACAGCGCCGTATGTAGTCCTAATTTAGCCTTTTTTCCCCCATCGTTTGGGTCCATCGCTCACTTTACCTAACATCAACACTTAACTTAGTACAGCTAACTTAAGTCTAATCTCCATCTGAGTCAGTGAATGAGGGTGATCTATCTTGCGATTGAATGTGGTGGGTTCGACAACCTTGTCATGGCTCTCGAGTCTGGGTTCATTCTAGCGCTACGAAAATTATCCAAAGTGACAATGCAGAACACTCATCCGTCACAAATGATCTACACACCAATGGAGCTGTTTGGAACCGTAATTGAACCCATCTCTGGTTATTCGCTCTATCGGTCCATCCAGAAACCGTTAAAACGAGTTTTTGCTCATCCCCTTCTCAAGGAGATAGACTCGGATTTACTCCGCGAGAAGTCGGAAGATGAACGCTTATGGGGTCGATTCAAAAAAGGTGGTCCTAGAACGAATTGCAATCCGATACGATTGTGAAGCACGAGGAATTATGCTTTGCTCCAATCTCGAGGTAGACTTCTTGTTCATTGTAACTAGTACACTCAAGAACTGCCTGATTATTTTATTTAGTGCGAATCTCTACCTACCAGTCTATTGTTGTTCTGGATGTACTGTTGCCTTCTATTGTGGTCCTTTATGCCAAAAATCACATTCATCGTCACGAGTGTCACGAACATAGAAAAGACCATGAATGTGAGTGTTATGTATTTTCAAGTAAATCAGAGTAAATCCAATCACAAGTGTCTTTTGCAGCTGGCCTTCCCCGAATGGCGGAAGAACGAGATCGAAAGATAGCTCAAAAAGTCTTCGAATCAGTGCTTTATCCCATGCGCTCCTTCAGCAACATATCACCTATCGAAAATCTTTACGAACGCCCTCTGCCGCTGTCCTTTTGAGCTTGGTCGATTTTACAACATCCGAGCCCGAGAAAGACACAAAGATACTGACTTTGGATGAGGCTGGCAAACTGATGGGTAAAAACTGGCACGACCTCATTCGGGGGTTGAAGGAAATGCAGCAAGCGGGTCCAATTGTGGCAGTCAAGATCCCACATTCTAGATAGACAATGTCTATGTATACAATTTTGAGGAAGTTCGACGATGATGAGGACATGGAGAACAATTACGAGAACTTCTTGGAAGGACGTACTGTATACAGTGCTAGACACGGAAACGAAATGGTTCATTCCACGACTCCTATGGTCCACGGAGAAGATGGCACTATTTACTATCCACTGATCGGGGCGTACACTCCATCACCTAACCAGGCCCCCGGAATCTCCTACTGAGCTCTGTCCGGCTCTCCGGCCTCAAGTACGCTATGATTTTGGGCTCGAGTACGCTATTTCGGACAAGGACGGTCACGTGAACTCAAAAAAATCGTTAAAAATCCCAAAAAAATCGCCGGGGGTTCCTACACGCCTCTACGTACACTATACAGCATTAGACACTAGCTTTAAGGTTTTTGAGGACATACTAGGACGTGTAATAAGATACTCAACCTAGCGTAAATTGGCTTTGAAATTTCGGTTCGGTGCTGACGTGCCGGCCCTGAAGTACGCTAAGCCAGACAAGGACCCGATTTCTGAGCCCTAAAATACGCTATATTTGGACAAGGATTTTGCCAAAATCAGGTCCTAAAGTACGCTATTTCGGACAGAGCTCAGTAGGAGATTCCGGGGGCCTACCTAACCAATGATACAAACAATATCGTAGGACAGAGGATTTATACTGGCTATGTACATTGCTACTTGCACACTCATCAATTTACGGTTTTTGCCAGCGCAGCAAGCCCAAACTAGGGTATGTAAACCTCTTAGTATTCAGCTTCAATGGTACCTCTCTCAGGTTCAACATCCCGCGATCGCGCCGTGTAATTTATCTATCCCGAACTGCAATCATCCACGTTCAAGCTCTGAGTTCTCCTGCGATCTCAGCCGTCGCTCGAGCTTTCATTCATTTTCTTGGAGAAACCTCGGTGGCAGAAAAATTCTTCAAGAAATAAGGTGAAGCTGTCAAAGAAGAAACGTAGTGCTTGAGTGTTGAGGAGATTTCAAGGGAGACAAAGAAGACCACGATAGCGCAACAAGACCAGCAAACAATACGACAGCTGGGAGTCCAGAAGGTCTTCATAGCGAAACGAAACACAATATGTATGATTTTATTCAAGGACTGTCTCTAATTGTAACAGAACCTGTATATAACTATGTAAAAGAGACTTGACAAATAAACAGAGAGAGAGAAAAACGAAAAACATGTTTGAGAAATTTGAGAACCGGGATGAACAAACGTATCTTCCGCACGACACACCGAACGATTCTTCTTTCATTCAGCCAGATGGAGCAAACATCTACCAGATCCTAGTCTCAAGCAAAAGGTCGCTGTTACTCTCCAATCCGATACAAGCCTTCAAGAACGACTCAAGGGCGTTGCGCTGCCTGTTCAAGCTGTTGACGACGTCGGTGCCTGTGAAAAAAGAAAGAAAAAAGAATATCAGTATACGTTCATGATAATACAATGGTAAGGAAGGACGCACCAGGCTTAACGAGAGGAGCCTTCAACATGTAAGACAACAACGAGAGGACAGGGTACAGAGGAGCAAACTCCTCGGCCTTGGCCTCACCAGAGATCTTACGGTACTTGACACGAGTGAGGAGCTCAGTGAGGATGGCAAGATCAAGGATCAACGGAGTAGCGAGCAAAGAGTCCTATAGCGAATAAAAAGGTTATTCTAAAGCTGATGATAGAAAATATTAAAAATAATGCTTACCTCGCACTCGTTGAAGATATTGATGGTGCTGCGACCACCACAGAAGATCTCCGAGTAGTACTCGTCGATAGCGCGCTTGGAATCACCTACAGCAGGGACGTACTTGATGACAACGATATGGTCGGGATGTTCACCCTTGCCAATAGGGACGCCTTTAGGTCCGATCTCAGGAGCCTTGTAAAGCAGGCGATTGGCATCGACCATATCGTCGACAACACTGCTCTTGCTGATCTCCTTACTCTTGAACTGCCTCTCAGCAGACAAATTGTGCCCATCATTGTTACCAAGGTGGTTATACGATGCGATGGAGAGAGGCTTGATACCAGCGTTAACAAGGAACTCGGCAAGAACAGACTTCAACTTGGTCTGACCCGACTTCAGGTCGTCGCCGCCGATGAATGACTGGTGACGTTCGGCGAGAGAAATGACACCGGGAACGAAGGTGTTCTGAGGAGCTCCGTTGACGAAGGGCTCTCCCTCGAGAATAGCAGCGACGGCGAAGAGAGTGGAGGGCGAGACCTCGGAGTGCGAGGACTTGATAGCGGCCAAGAGGTTGTCCGCGGTATCGTTAACGCCAGGAACGATGTCGCTGTACCTCTCAGTGTTCGCAGTCCAGAAGACAACAACACGGTCAAGACCGTTGTCTTCCTTGAACTTGCGAATGTCGGCCCGGATATGCTCGAGATGAGCCTGCTTGTCGTTTCCGGGGATAAGGTTATCAGCGCGAGCCTCCTGGTTGGCAGCGATGAAATCCGGATAGTAGATGGATGGGAGAGGTTTCCCAAGGAGAGCCATGTGAGGAACAACCTGGCGCTGCAAGTCGTAGTCAAGAACTTGAGCACGTTCCATGGCCTTGTCTAGGGGTAGACCGGAGATGTCCCAACCACCGAGAACGAGATCGTTGGGATGAACCATCGGAAGTACGTCGGAAATTGGAACAGTGGACGTCCTTTCCAGAGGCGGGATCGTGCCCGATACGAACAGTGGAAGCTCTGAGAACAGAACCAATGTAATTAGGCTGCTGGACACCTTGCTTGGTGTGCCAGACGATGTTGTGACGGATTGGCAAGAATGGTGGCACAGAGAGTGGTACCATTGTTGCCTCCGACACCGATCATCATCAATCTGTAATTTATCAGCAAGATGAAACGCACACACAAAGGCCAAGCAAACTGACCCAGTCTTGGAAGGAGTGCGCTTGGTTTGAAACTCGAACGACTGTACAGTGGGGTTGACAACGTACTGGCCGTTCGAGATGGTGACTTCTGCACCGCGGTTATGGAAGCTAGCAGTGATGTGTTCGTCCGAGTAAGAAGTGTTCTCCGACTGTACCACAATAGCATGAGGGCGACGAACAGCCGTAGGGTGAATTGGCAAAGCACTTTCGAGCTCTGATTCAGGAGTGTTGTAGCCTGAAGAATTGTTGTTGGGAGCCATTGTTGAATAATAGATTAGATTTAGTGCGTTGGAGAGTTGGAGAACTTTAGAACGATATCAAAAACCCAGCACTGGTGTGCTTGGAACCGCTATGGAAAATTTTAGGATCTTGTTATACTGAAAAACATTGGGAGACAAACCGGTAATTGTTGTGTGAGGAATTCAACTGATTAGAGTACATGCACAGAAGGCAATACTCTTTGGAGAACGTTTATCTCTGGGAGAAGGCAAACGACTGGGGGAATGTTGTGGTAAAGGACAGAAAGAAAGGGCGTACGAGCTTTAAAGTATTGAAATTGAATTGTTATGGCATGATTTTTGCCAATTTAATATCACGTCAATCGGATCGGCAAATTTTACCCCTGTCCACAGTCGCGCAAGACGCGCATCTTCCTTTTCTCAGTACTAGTACTAGGTGAGCAGCGAACTCCTAACTTGAGCCACAAATCATTTAGGATTAGCTCGACTACAGCAACTACTACTAGCTCAAGAATATCATAGCCGAGGACTTTTTCTTCTCAAGAATTCGAACGGCTACAACGCATCATACATAAGCCTCACTTATCGATGAAAAAAACGATGAAACTTGGAGGTAAAAAAACACGTTGATCAGCTAGTTCTGATTGGGTTCGGTAGAAACTCTCCTCAAAATAGAATATTCGCGCTCCTGAGCATTCAACGGAGACTTCAAAATCCTGAATATGAATTCCACCCTGGGGGCTTACTGGGGCTTACAGCATCTTGAAAGATCCCTAACATCATCGATTAATCAAAGTCGTGGTCGTATCCCCATTCCAAACGACAACGAAAAGCTCCAGCCTCCAGGAAGCCTTATCAGTCTTGGAAGCTGCCTAGATATCAAAACATATCCCCATTCCAAATGACAACGAAGAAGCTCGAGCCTCCAGGACGCCTTAATCAGTCTTCACCTCCGAGATTTCTCCAGTAAAGCTGAGGTTACCGCTAGTTCCGCTCGGGGCTTCAGTAGAAAAAATCGACTTCTACATTTGAAGCTTAGCTTGAGATTCAAACGCGGCCTCGGACTGAGATTGAACAGAACAGAACCTTTGCCTCGGTATGCCAGGCTTTCCAAGCTTTCTAAACTTTGGAGAAAATGATTAGACTAAGTCAGTTATACCTCGGACTCCTATGTTTTGACACAGGATATAGAGAGGTTCCGGAATTGAAGAGTTTGAGCAGAGGCTGTTTTAGAGCAAATCGATTTCTAAAAGTAGGGATTATTTAAGATAATGAGAGATAACCGACTGAATTCAAGTCCATCATCGCCGAAGCAAGCACGCATCGGTTCGCAGGATGATGGGCAAGCGGATTCCCTAGAATCAAACAGGGAATCCAATCCCTAATTGGTCGACGTTGTGGACGTCGTCGCTGTCCCTGTCGCCGTCGGTGCTGGTGCTGGTGGTGGAGTCACGAACATCCCAGGCGGAGGAGGCGGCGGCGGCGGAATTCCTCCTGCAATCTCCTTCGGATTTCCCCTCATCGTCTCAATCGCCTCCCAAATATTACTCGGCGCCTGTGCAGCCATCACTGCCTGCTCATGCTTGATCAAACTCTCCAAATAATCCTTGTTCTTAGCAATATGTTTTTGCTCTTCCAGGTACTGCTGTTGAGCTTCTTTGCGCTTTTGTTCGAGGTAGGTTGGGGGTGCGTTTTGTGTTGAGCGGGACTGTGATGGAAGGGCGATGAATGAGAACGTGTTCAACAGTGATTGGGAATCAAGAGTAGACTCACAGAAACACCAAAGAAGCCTCCGAAAGAGTTGCTCGTGGTTCCCTTGTTCTGTTTCCAGTTTTCGATATGTTTGAGTTTACCCTCCGCTTCCCGCTTAGCGTATTCGATCGGTATATCTTTTCCTTCGTATGCCGTCAATATAGGGCGAACATCTGGAGGCTTGTAGATGGCGATTGCTAAACGGAAATTAAAGTTTGATAAACAGCTTCTCAGAAGCGAGTCAACGACAGACATACACTCTAAGAACGGGATCATCGCAATGAGGCCATTATCCTTGGGGTCACCTTTCCATTTGGGTATGATGACGGCGTTTTCAGGATGCGTGGCGACATGCGCGGGATTGGTATCAACTACCACTACTTTCGACAGGTCACGGTTTAGATATGATAAATCCTGGCGAAACCGGAATAGTTAGTTGGTTGTAAAAAGACACTACATAATCGTATCTTACGAACCTTGACTATCTCTCCGTTTGCGGACCGTGTGTGTTCTCGGAAGAGACGATGTTCTATGTAGAAATTATAACGGTCGAGCTGATCCAGTATTGGACTCGCAGTCTAGAAATGCAAGCCGGTTGGTTAGTCAGAAGGAACTGACTTTCGGATAACAAGTTGCCTCACGTAGGAATACTGTGTCGTGAATACCACCAACTCGTAAAATTGTGATATATAAGCTAGGAAATAATCCGCTCCAGGTCGCTTCGCGGTCCTCCAACCGTGTTGGCGCTGTATAAGCAGAGAGTAAGATACTTCCAGGAAAGAGGCAGCCAAAAGGTAAGCTTACATCCCAGGTCGATGTTATTAGCAAGTCGTCAAGGGATATTAAAAGAGTGTAAGGTTTATGCGGGGCTTGAGGATGCTGCTGTACCCGCGGAGGCAGTAATTCGGTCGTAACTGGGTTGTTTATATACTGCATTCAAGAGTAAGAAATGAGAGCCTGGAAAGAGGAGAAAATATCGCGCACGTCAAACATATCAGAGTAACGTCTTTTTGTTCGGTCCCATCGAGTTGCTGGAGCAGTTTCTAGGGTCTAAGACAATAATTAGTCCGTGTTAACCTAGATGACATAGTTGCATACCATCTTGCTCTGCTGAAGCTCTTCCGGCTCCCATTCACGTCCCATATAAGCAACATTGAGCCCTACACCCAAAGCGAAAACCCCCAAAGCTCCCCTTCCCCACTTTGACCGTTTTCGGTCTGCAGAGGACACACTATCTCTCGGAGATGCTCCAGTCTTTTGTCGTTCCTCTGTAGGATCTGGAGGCGAAAAATCTAGACTGGGAACATTTGAACGCGTTAAAACTGGTTGCTCTAGTTCTTTTATTTCTTGGGCTTCAGTTTCAATTGGCGCTTCGCTTTGGGACGGTGGAGGTGGCGGAGAAGGAGGTTTATTCGAACCTGGAAGCTTGGAGGATTTTTTGGCCATGCATCGCACTGGCTGAGTGACAGCACTACGAGCTACAGACCTTGAGACGGCGGAGAACATGACGGAAGAGGAGAAAGTTTTCGCTTCGGGTAATTCCCGGTCCGGCTCTCGATCGTGCTACGAGCGCTAACTGAGTCTTTTCCGAGTCAGGCAAGATTGAAAGAAAATGATGTCCTTGAATTAAAGAGATTATAGTTATCGCTACTTTACAAGTACAGATGAGAGCAAGTGGTGTTACTAATTAAGGGTATACATGGTATGTAAGGCTCGGTGAGGGATAGAAAGCCATAGAAATACAGCAGCAGCAGAAATAGAGTAGTGGTATCATATACCACATGAATCCGCATCCAGGATCGTCTCACAGCTCTGTCCTAGATAAACTCTTCGACACGCTAGACTTTCCTTCCAGATCCCGCGCTTCATATAACGCACTCAACGTTGTAGGATTTAGCACCATATCTGCTATCGATTGGACAGGATGATGAGGGGTCGTTGGGGTAGACAAATTTGACTCTGATGCTGTTGAAGGGGAGTCTGCGTTTACTACGCTTGAGTCGGATTCTGTAACAGGTACAGGAGCATCGGAGTCAGCAGCTTTGGCTCGATATAATGCAGTCAAATTGTTAGGGTCCATCACGAGATTCGCGATGGAGGTAGGAGGTAGCGTGCGAGGTGTGAATGGGTCTGCTGGGACGGAGAGTGCTTCCATAACTTCAGCGTCAGGAGAGATTCTGTTCTTCTCCGAACGGGAACCCTCGCGCTTGTGCCGATGGATATAAGGAAAGCTGATTTTGTGGAGGGGATTAAAGTGCATGGTGGTCTAGCGTTCTGCTAAGTCGATAAATGAGTGAACCGACTCTCCTAGATAACTGCACTGGACTTACCTACTATGTAGGACGACGATTAGTGTTATTCAAGAGGCTTGGACCGGGAAGTTTGGGCTTGTCGTTTGAAAGACGGGATCGAATGCTTCTAGCCCCATACCTGAGCAGCGGCTTATATAGCATTCCGAACTGTATAAACATAAACAGCTCTTGCCGACTACCGCAGTACCGAGCAGAAAAAGTTGTCAAGGGCTGTGCGCTAGTAGCCGGAAGGACGCGGAAAAACCAACGTCAAGCTCAGTCTACCTGTAGTTTTTCGTCAGACGGATTATAATCCTTGTATGAGGCTGATCCTTACATCAAGGGAGAACCAGCCCAGGCGTAGAGAGAAGGATGTTGATATGGGCTGGTGGTGGGCGGTGGCGCCTTCCGGAAAACGGAAGCGCCCCGGAATTTGCGCGGCAGCTGTATTGACATTGTGTGGGGAAAGCTCTGCATGGATGTACGGTTAGGCGCAGGGGGTACCAGACCGATATGACATCCTCCTTGCGGTTGCGCGGTAATGAGGCGCTACTACCTCGTCGAGCTCCATAAAAGAGAACCTTCTCGGAAGAGGGAGATATCCGAGAGAGGGACTTGTAGAGATTCGAGACTTGTTCGAGACCAAAGCGACGGAGTAATATCGGAACACGATGGTCGTCCGGAAAGGTCCGCACAACACCCCAAAAGAACCAAAACTTCTCTGCAAGCAAATGGATCCTATTTATTCCTTCTTCAGAGCTTGAACGTCGGTGCGCGGGAGATTGAAATGTAGCTTCTTCCTTGGAGTAAACGGTTTAAATGTTAACAACGGTCACGAAAAAGCTACACACCTGATTTTTATTCAATCCATCCCGACTTGAATTTAGATAGGGTGCATTTTGTCCGTATTTTCGAGCCTTGACGGCCTTGCCACCTCGCGTAGGAGTAGGATCCCGGGTTACGTTGTTTGTCCTTCAGCAATCGTGTAAGACTCGAGTCCATGCCTTGCAAACTGATCCTTGAACGTTTTGATTTCCTTCTCGTTACATTTCTCGCCCCCTGGGATCTCTGCTAAGGTGAAAGGGGTGACCTCTTGTACGACGTGAACATCAGATCTCTCCACCTGAAGTAGGAAGTGCTTGAATCTTGATGGTGATGTAGATAGAAAGCTTCCTTGTGACTCACAGCAGAGGCTAGACCAAGGGCTGCGATAGACAAGTAATTGAACCGCATGACGATTTAAGAAGCTGCTTTGCATGGGTGAAGACGACGTGCAAGGAAATGAGACCTAGAACCGAGAAAAATCGAGAGGACGTGGGAGGTTGCGGTGCATGAACCGCAACTGTATAAGAGTCTAGTCTATTTAATGAGACACGGAACTCACCTAATACGAATAAAATCGAGAGGAAGTGAGGGACTCGACTAGTAAAAAGCGACATGGACTCGACCAGCAAGCTAGAGAAAACCGGTCGTGGTACATACTCCCACCATAATGCAAACGCGAAGGAACACGGAGGTTGATTGTATTCTTTTAATTCGCTTTTTATTAGAATTAGCTGCACTTCAGGCTCAATCCCGGATTCATGTCTGCTATGTCCTGTGATTAATATATGTGGCTCTAGATCTTCAGACTGGCATAACCCAAAAATATCTATCGATATACGTCAATCGGGAGAGGAATTCGTATGAGGAAACAGGAAGGCGATAGAGCCTTATTTGATGTCCGCTAGCGCACTTGCATGTCCTAACAGAAGGATTGAAATTTGTGAAGCAAGGAACATCAGTTGGTATGGACCGTTCGATTTATTTTAGGCGCGTTCAGCAATTTTCTGGACCTCACTCGGCACTCAAAGAAATGACTTTTAAGGTAGATAGATTTCGCATAGATATCGCGTTTCGACGCAATTACGCGTTTGCACCTCTCAGTGACTTGAAGTAGTGCAATTTAGAGAGATTAGGAGATTGCAAGCGTTGTAGTGTCGTCGAGGAGCATGTGATTCGGCACCGAGAGGAGTAAATTTCGCGTTCAGTTGATAGTCATAGCAGCATTTTGCGCAGTAGTGAGAGTTATGTCGCGAGCAAGTTTGATAGCAGTGCATTCGGATACGCGCAGCGCTGACAAATAATATGATCCTCCGCTTTTCTCTTCTTGTCGTCCTTTCAAGGATCTCGTTTTAATTCATACACTGTTCCGTAATCTCCTTAGGGCACTCCGATTCCTCAATGAAAAATCAATTCCTCCCAAGCACATCGAATTATTGAACGATTTCTAAAACGGTCATCAGAGCTCGTTTGACGTTCATACGTTGGGAGTCGTATGCACAAAAACCGCAGAAAGATAATAAAAGACACTTGTATGGATTTATGGATTGCGATACGTCTTTAACTCTTGTGAATCAGTGCCCGCCGTATAGATTCTCAGCTTGTTCATTTTGATCATTCAATCCAAGCAAATATCTTCAACTTTGAATTGGGCTTCATTTTCCACGAATGACAGCTGCCTCAGTGATGTGTTTCTTCCAGCCTTTTAAACGCGCGCAGCTCAAGGTCAACGACGATCAAACTATGCTGCGTGACACAGGTTGCTCAATTGAATACACTATCGTGCACATTTCAGGGCTATCGTTCTGCGGCGCGTATGCCCAGTGTATTCTCTGGAGCCTGTGTGTCGCTATAGGATCGACGTGCATTAATGTTCTCTACTTCGTCCGCAGCTCTTTCGTTGTACTGAGAATAACTATTTAAGATGCTAGACAAGCTCGAGGCTTAAGTATCAGTTTCATCTTCGTTCTCTTTTTCTTCTTATCATCTTTTCAAGCCATGTTCTCCCAAACCCATTTCTCTCTGCGATCCATCGCACAGATTCTTTCTCTAGCCGGGCTAGTTTCTTCTATCCCTGTTCACGGCCGTCAGTGGAACGAAAGATCAGATTCAGGAGATCCAATGGCTCAACTGTTCCGAATTCGTCCCATCTCCTCTCCTCCAAATACCGGGTGTAACTTTACCAAACCCTTTGCCCGCCACACTTCAATGCGGTAGTCTTGTTGTACCGATGGATTACTCCCAGAGTATCAGTCCATCTAACAACATTACTATCAACTTTGCCATGCGCAGGCCTCAAAATCCACAAGGACTCATAAACTAGTGAGTCACTAATACTACTACTAATTTGCATATGCGGTCTAATATAATCTGAAATGCTTAGCTCCCCTGGTGGACCTGGAGGAGAAGCCAATTCCTTTGCGTGGGCTTTTGCATTGAATATTTCAGCCGAGGCGTTCGGTTTCACTGGCTTGGAAGATTTTGATTTCGTGGGTAAGTACAACATCTAGTTCAACGCAAAAGTATCGTTTATAAACTTGCCATCCATTAGCCATCGACGTTCGAGGAACAGAGTTCTCTAATCCCGTGAACTGTACCTCCAGCGAGCTCATCCCGTCTTTCATGTAAGCTCTTAATGATGACTATAGAGTTCGCTTGTCGCTGATTCAAGAACACATTCCAGTGCGTCTAGTATGGCTCAGTTCGATGAGATTCAGAATATCACAGCATCGATATACAATTCATGCGAATCTCAGAGTACCCCTCCGGGCATTCTTAACTTCCTAAGGAGCGAAGATCTTGCCAATGACTGGGATAGCGTCCGCGCTGCGTTGGGATATAACCAAACCCATCTTCTTGGTCTCTCCTAGTGAGTTGGTTTGTTCGATATCCAGTCTCAATAACATTATAATCATTGATAAAGCGGTACCTTGACTGGAGCTATCTACGCGCAAATGTTTCCCGAACGCGTCGGACGATTCGTGCTGGACGGAGTGGCCTCTACGAATATCGTTCGTTCGCTCGCTCGCTGTTTTCTCTTCTTTTACTAATATCTCAAACAGTCACTAGACACTTTTGTTGTCAATCAAGTCAAAGATTCCAACAGGCTGCTACAAAGAGCAGACGCGTTTTGCTTGAACGACACGACTTGTCCCTTCAACTCACTGGGCGAAGGCGCCGTTCCAGAGGTAGTTTTCGTATAGTTATGGGTTTCACAACTGCAATACTGATGTCCACCTGTTAACAGGCGTTTCAAGCCGTTATCGCTAACGCTACAGCCGGAGCTTTCCTCCCAAATGTTAGTGCAGATGACATTCGAGCAATGACGGCTCTTTTCTTCTTCGCGGGCTCCCCCAATTTCACTGCTTTCAACCTCGCTCTCGCTGGCGCTACACAGGGAGATGCAAGTGGATTCACTTATAACGGCGCATTTGCTGCTGAATATTCTCCTGGGCTCATCGCCATCCTTCCGCTGTTCTGTTCGGATGCTCGTGAGTTGTCTTGATTCCGAAGTATCTAAAATTAAACTGATATGCTGTATAGTCATACCAGACACGTCGTTTAGCGCATTCAACATGTCTGTGGCCGATGTTGCGATGATTGATACATTCGACATGCGCTTCTCCCAAATTCTTACATTGGCGGTAAGTTCTGTTCTGTGAAACTCCGAATCTCTTTTACTGACAAGGTGCCTTTTTAGGCCATTTGCGGTGCTTGGCCGATCCATGGAGATGTGAATGGACCTCATCCCTTCGAGTCTCAAGTCTTGCTCGTCACGTCCGATTTTGACCTCAAGTAAGACACATGTATTCGATGTAATCATACATGTACTAACCACTCTGTAGCACCCCCACGGAGAACGTTGTCAATCAGCTAGGAGACTCTCCAACGCTGTAGTAGTTCGACGCACGGTGACGACCACGGAAGCTACTATGGTAAGCATACACGACAATGATTTCTCCGCTTTAAACTAACTTGATCACAAAAGTCCCTGGGCCAGTACGCGACACAGAAATAACGTACCTTACCACTGGAATGCTGCCAAGTGCTACTAATCAGACCTTGTTATCGGTGTTCACTCCCGGTCAGAGCATTCCTGACCCAGAAGATCCTTACTGTGTTCCGGTAGGGCCGATTGCTGGTGATGGATTGTCTTTTGACTAGAATGTTTGAACGTGCCAAAGCTAGTTAGTACCACAGCTAAGCATCCGTATCCTCCTGATCTATGTTTCAACTCGAACCCACGTATCTTGTTACGCGTATCATGTTAGTATATTCCTAATTTGCAGTCATTCGTTTAAACTATCTATCTTTTTGGTGTCGTACCTTTATTTATTTACCTTCTAGTTATATGTATTCAGAATCAAAAGGTCTTTGATTCCATTCCAAAGATATCGACGACGATACAGACAGTAGATCTCTTTCAATCGACAGCCCCTTAACACTCAAGTTATCACTGAACCTTACTAGGAATCTCGCAAAGAAAAAAACTCGGTTGAAATTCATCTTGGATAAAAAAAATATTCAAAGCGACTATACTAACCCTATAATATACATAACCATGGCTAGATGAGGACTAAATCTGCCGCGAAAGCGAAGTGGGCAGGTGGCTATAAGCTGACTCGGAATCCACTGCATTCTCAGGAGCTGTTCTCGCTCGAGGCTCCGTCAATTTTAGAACTGTCTCCCTGGCATCCTCCTACCAATCTCTTCCAGCATCTCGAAAACGCGATCCTGTACTAGTTCAATGCGGCGCGGTCCCATTTTTTCTTTTGAGAACCCTTCCAGGAGTGCGACGAGCCTCTGGGGGTTGAAATAGAGCGTGGCAGAGGAAGTAGTACCAATACGCCTTCTTGTTTGTCCGTACCAAAACCAATTTCCACTCAATGACATTCGGGTTCTCGATATCATCCATCAGGCTACAGACATCTGGGATCCAGAAGCGGATAATTTGACCTAGAGTTACCGTCATGGAAGACAATCTTGCTCCATTTTGGGCCACCTTTAGGACGAAATATTAGGATTGGAACAGATACATTGCGACGGGGTTAGACAATTGCCAAATAAAGTCACAGAGGTAAGGGTAGGACATATGGAGCAGAGTTTGGCTACCATCGAGTGACTTTCGCGAAGGGATATGACTGGGGGGCCAAGCCCTGGCGCCGGGACCCAGTGGACTATTAGACCTTCCAATCGGCGAAAGGAGGACAAAAGGGCCTTGAAATCTTCAAAACATGCACTCAATAGTGTATGGTCTCTGCAATAGATTGAGTGAGCCATTTTTTGTAAGAGGATGAGATGAAGAAAAGGGCTCACTCTACTCGTGATATATCTGTCACAAGTGAGTACCAAACGTTGTATGTTTGGAAGCTTCGTTGCAAGGCTATTCATCAGCGTCTCCGAGAATTTGTGTGCAGATAAATTGATTCCTTTCATTGTCCCGCCTGCGTGATGTTGAATGTGCTCTAAAGCATCGACGACACTTTTCTCGTCAACCCCCAAGGTCTCCGGATATAAGCACTCCGCAGACCGAAATGGGCACGGTTTCTGGATTATGTACGGCGCCAGCGCAATATTCCCCGAAAAATAGTCAAGGACAGAGAAGTCACCAATGAATTTCCGTGTCGTTAGATCTGCGGATGGTCTCATATCGAGAAGCAAATTTATTAGTCTTGGGTGAATGCTTCTGCAGGAACTCCATCAACTCTGATGTTACTTGATCCCCCTCGACACCTCTAATGCTCATGAATCCGAATTTAGATAGAAAGGGAAAGTGGCATTTCCGGAGGAGGACAGAGTAGGCATCTGCAGAAGCAAACCGAATGCACAGATAACGTAGGCGAGACAATCGAGGTAGCACCCCTGCTCACAACTCGATAAAATGCAGGCAGAAGTCTGGAGTGACTAAAAGTCGAGATGGTGAGCGAATTATACAGAATACAAATGCTAGGTGCTCACTTAAATGATATATCTAGAAGTTTGACTGAGGCAGCTGCGATGTCATTTTCGAGAAGAGTTTGACAACATTGAATAAATAGATGCGGCTTTTCAAAGCAAAGATCGCGGTACAAAATCGGAAGGGAGAAGTGGAAAATAAACTTCGAGACACGGCAGAGATTTGCAAGAGTTGAACGTGGGCAGAGCGAGATAATCTCGTCCAGTAGTTCAGAAGGAAGTGTCTGAAGAATGCTGTTACAGCGCTGTGTGGCCATTGCTCCTAGCTTGCAAGGTCGTGGTTGAAGATAGAATGATGATAATAAATAATATCTCGAGAACAATGCGGGGAACCGTGAGTATGTTATCATGTGATTATGAAGAGCGCTTTTTTGCTTTTTCTGACCATGATTTGAATGATTTGATGACGCCTGATTACACAACGTCTTCTGTGGTCAAAAAACGGAGTTTTTGCTGCTAATATACGTTTTTCAAAAAAAGTACCAACAACATGGATTCAAACTGCTGTCTGAGTCTATTGGATATATAGACTGATCGTATTATATGTAAGTCGCGCTGGGTAAACGAGGTATTCGCCAATATGTCCCATTCTTCATTCTTCGAACTTCTGCCATTTTTGCTGCAGTGGCCTTCGGTAATCTAGATCATTTCTGAATCAATTAAATTTCGGGTTCGATTTTATTGTTTAAAATTGATTGGAACCTAACCGTGGACGCAGAGGTTATATAGCCTCTCAAGCACTCCTCGAGCACTCCACTCCTCGAGCACTCCTATGACTCTCCGCCACCACAATTATACCTACTGGCATCACACAAGTACCTCAGGCAGTAAGGTGCAGCATGCACAAAATTGATGTTTCGAAAGGCATGTTTCAAAAGAAAAATGCACCAGTAGTGAACGTACATCAGTCCCTTGCACAGGACCAAATCGGCGTATCGTGTCTCAGACTTTCAAATGGGAAAGATGGCCAAAAAAGGAAGTCAACTGATACGCGATCTAGATTTTAGGAGGACTAAATAAAATCCGAGTTCCTGCCGAGATCAAGCCAAGATATAGTTGGGCGTTCCGAAAGGAAAGAAGAAAATGAATAATCACAGTCAGCGTATTTCTGTGCAAGAACTTCAGTGAACCGTGGAACCCGCAGGACGTGTCTGAGAACTTGAATGGAGATTCATATCGAGGTTCTCAAAGAATTATCGGAGATCGTTACCTAAAACTCCAGGTACCAGTCCACTACTATATCCATATCCAGACCTTCCCTTACAGCCAATTAGGAATTTGTAGCATCGTTTCCGAAAAACGCTCGTTAGTGATTTTGTTTATCAGTAAATACTAATAGAAACAGTGAGCAGCGTTTTTCGAAAATTATGCTACAAATTCCTAATTAGCTGTATGGTAAGTACTGCCTATACTGGAATCGGGCGCGAAGGTGACATGAAACCGTCGGGGACACTGATTTTTTCACATGGATTTTTTCTTTGATCCGCGATTCCGCGTCATTCCACCGACTGATAGGGTGTATAAAGAGAGGAATGAATGCACGAATGTTCTGTGTTCGCCGGTCGTCCCCAAGTCTCGCCCCTCACTTCCTAGCAGTCGTTGACGACTCTTCAATCTCCCTTATTCGGATTCTACAACCATGTTCGCCTTCAACAAAGTATTTACTGTCATTGCTCTGTTTGCTTGGTCTGCGTTGGCCGCTCCTATCAGAATTCGCAGTGAAAGTCACACCGTCTCATTTGTGAACAACTGTGGTTCAGGAACAGTTGGTATACAGTCATTCTTTAGTATCCATGTGCTGACAAGGACTTCAGCCTCAACTGGTTCAGGGCGGAGTCATTTTGTCCTCTGGAGAGCTATACGTCGAACGGACCCTTCGAAGCTGCTATCGCGTGAGTGGCTCTTTTAAAAGCAGACTCAGACAGTCTAAAACTCAAGGACTTCATCCAGTTATCTCCAAAACGGTCAATTGCAGTACTTAGTCTTCATGCATCTCCCTTACATTTAATTCAGGTCCATGTCTTCTTAACGGGGAGGAATGTACTACGGTCAGTACTCATTATTTTTTTGGGGGCGTATCATTATGTTCAACAAGAATTTCAGGTGGAGGTCAATAACTTAATTTTTTCTGGCTGTATCAAGTGATTCAACGAGAGCTGAATTAGATTACTCTGGTCAACCCAACGGCTCCTGGGGCAGGTTCGAGCGTCGACGTCACGCTTATTGCCCCGCACACATTCAACGTTGGTGCCGGCTTCAGGTAAAGATTAATTTTCTAGCGCCTATAAACCGCTTGCTTGACCTTTTTGGCAGTTACTCTGACTCATCTTGTGGAGGCCAAACCTGTTTGTAACTCCTTTATCTTCGCTGGTATCTAACTGACTAGTTCTTATGACTAGGTGCGGGGGAAGGGTGCACGGAAGCCTTCTATGGCCCTACGGATTACTCTGCACAGACTCAATGCGAAACAGACAATGTAAATTTTTTCAATCCATCTTTGAATTGGGAAAGCTAAATAACATCTTCCAAGGTCGGCGTTACGGTTACATTTTGTTGAAAGAATTTTACCATTCCGTTTTCTTTCTCTTGAGTGTAATATTTTGGGCTTGGATTTTGGGTTGTTGTATGTATGTAAGGGATTCATTGTGCGAAGTAGATTCGCATTGAAGGCATATCAATTTTCCAAGTACCATCGAAATGAAACGGTATTTTTCATTTTTAAAAAGAGTCTGTTCAGGTCTCTGCTTTTCGTGCATCTACCCCTTCGAGCAGCTTAATTAGCTCCTGGTCAGTTCGACATCCTTTGGGATCGATGACGGATACCCGCAATCCCTTCTTCCTCATATCCAGGATTCGTATAAGAAGGCCCTCGGAGACCTCCCGTTCGTGTTAGTTGTAGCTGGAGAGATTCGAGCATGGTGCCTGCTGCTACCGTACTTTCACGCCTACGCGACGCCACCATCTCTAAAAAGGAGCTATCTTGGAACGCATCTTCGTGAACAGAGAGGACCAGGCTTCGATGGCGGGGTCGTAGCTGGGACTGATCGGACGTCCGTGGTCATCAGATGGAGAAGATTATCATCAACGGATGAATCGCTTTTGGAAGGCATAGTTGGCGGAAACCAGTCATCCTCCTCGTCTTCGATATCTGGTTCAAATCCGCTAACCACCCGCACTGGCATGCCCATAGCACATCCCAAATATACCTTGTGTTTGTGACTTTTGTTTTCACGTAGCGTGAAATGAACGAGCCTAGGAACAAGCTTTAAAAGACCTTTGAGGGCGTCAGCGCTTGTTTTCAATTCTATAAAGAGGGAAGTAAGGTTGCATCGTGATTGCTCGAGAAAGAGTATAAGCTCCGACATCTTCCATGCCTCATAGGGGTAGTGGTATGAGTTACGATGGACCATCGTAAGCTTCAAGCCAGTGATGTTCGGCGTAACGAGATTGAGAAGGAGAGCTTTGAAAGATTCCATCTTCACCGTCGCAGTGAGGCCCACTTTAACGTGGATGAATCTCAGGCTGTCTAGAGACTTGAAAGACGCGATAGAATGCGAAAGAATCTCGCCTACAGATCGATCCAAGGGAGTATCATGCGCATTAGTAATAGTGAGATATTCGAGGTTCGTGTATAATGCGAGGTCTCGTTCTAAAAGTGCAAGTGGTGCGTCGATTAGCGAGAGTCTGGTAATCTGGGCAAAGGGAAGTTGTGGAGGAGCCCGGAAAGAAACAAGTACAACGGAGGAAAGACGGGGAAGATACAAGGGGATAGATTCGGCATCCTCAATGGGCTCGCCAAATCTTGACCTGATCTCAAGTCTTTCTACATCTTCGATAGCACAAGCGAGGCCACTGAGGATGTCTGCAGTGATACCTGCATCACAACGAATGCCAAGAGACCTCCACGGAGATTTGTGATCAGTTAGAGGTTTGAAAATGGGCGTTTTCGATTGAAGAGTATACCCCCAATCGACTAGTATATCCACCGTTAATGGATGGTCTGCACAAAGTCCAAGTACATCATCCAGATAATGGTTATAAGGATTGACTTCATCGGAAAGTCGAAATAGACATGAATCCTCTTCGCTGCTTTTACGACCCACGGAAAAAGAAATTGAGGACCAAAAAGACTTTGCTGAGAGTAAGAGGTCCTGGAAATGGCCACAAACTTCAATGCAAAGAGATAATGCAAGCCACCGACGGCATCCATACATATCAACCATATCCTCATCAATATGGTGCATCAAACACTCGAGGAGAAGTTCATTTGGTAATTTCCGTATAGGAGCAAAAAGGGAGCGAGCCTGTTGCAGAAGGATAGTGAGGATATCATTTTCCTGCTGTAGCAGTTCTTGTTCTCCTTGCGCTATAAGAGCCAGGAGGTGCTCCTTTTCGCTGTTCGAAGGATACCGAAACGAGCGAAGCTGTGCGCGAAGATCCTGTTTTTCAAATTGATCTATAACACGAGAGATGTTCGATGGCTGGATCGTCTTCTGAAATCACCCAGCCAGATTGTACTGTAGGAAATAAACAAGGTTTCTCACCATATCGAGATCAGTGAAGGTTGTGGAAAGGGTTGGTTTAGGGGTTGAACACGTCATGTCACGGTTTATGAGCTCCAGCTTTGACTTTCCTTTTTAGTTAGCGTTTGAGCACAGCATTCGAGAGCGAGTACAATTAACCATTTTTAGTCCGGCAGCTATTGCACATAATGAACTAATAAAACATGCAGTGATAAATGAGAATATTAATGTAAACTGTCCATGCTACCAAATACGGTGCAGAGTCCCGGAAATGAGAGTCGGTGAGTTGTGGAGTGGAGAGTTTGTGTCGCAACCATTTTACACATGCAAGAAAAATAGGCGTGAGTTTCCATGGGGGTATTATGAGTGTCTAAAGGTATTCGTTGGTCTGGAGTTCAAATCTCAACTAGGCGAAGTAGGGAGATAGCTGGTGAAATCTCCTTCAGGGTCTTCGTCATCTTCGGCTATCGGGCTATCCAGATCATCTTCTGGGTCCGCCTCAGCCTCAGCATCCGTGTCGTCAAAGATGACATGGTACTAGAAGGAGATAATCGGTGCGATGGCCACAAAATGGCTTTCAAAGACGTACACGAGTGATCAGGGTCTTGACCAGTTTATGAGTGTAGGGCATGTTAGCGAGGACCATTAGGAAGTGGTTTTGAGGGGCACGGAGCAGGTTGGGGCTGAACACGATTGACAGGGCTTCAGCAGTAATTTGATTATGTTCCTCAAAGTCATGCTATGTTCAGTATGGATTGTCGGCGAGAGAAAATTGACACACTTGTCTAGGTGTTCGGATATTAGCTTCAACAGATCAAAGTTTGCACGAGGAAGGTTCTGGGCGATTTTCCGAATGTTGGTCAATCGTTCGTCGAGATTTTCGAGTTCTAAAGGCCAATGTATTAGCCATGCGATCGTATCAGAGAGAATCATCAACCTACTCATGGTGTCTATGGCTTCATGATAGGAAGAGGGGGGAACAAGGGGTCGGGAAGAACACGAAACCACGATTTGATCAGGTCGCAGACGGCATGAATATCCGTCGAGTTGTCCAGCGGGTTCTCGCCTAGAAGTCAAACGTCATTTGCATTCAGGTTTCAACACGGAATTCCTGCTAACCTGGATTGAACGCCTCTTTGAGCTGGGCAATCTCGGAACTTGCACCCGCCATTCGATCTGGCAACAGTTTAGGACGAGAATAAGGCAAACATGTCAAACACCTACAAATCCCAACTTCGGTCAATCCACGAGCTTCGACTTGGGCTAGGCATGTTTCGATGACAGACGGTATTGTACCTGGAGGTATAGGACCGCCTCCATTCTCTCGATCCAAGAGGAAATTGAGCTCTACACCAAACACTATAATTGTGGTTAGCTATTTTGAATATCAGCGTAAGGAGATGACCGGTCTTACCTGCTGTAGGATCTTTAGTAGCAGTGGTGGAATGTTCGTGGATGTGGTCCGCAACCTTAGGTTTAGGAGAATTCCCGATGTACGTGAGTCGCCGCTTGGCTGCAGTTTTGGATATTCGAGAAAGTGTTTCTATCCACTTGTTCATATCCCGCTTTGACACAGCCTGAAGCAGGTAGTGACCGCCATCTTCAGTGTCAAGCTGGAAGGTGAAGGAGCGATCGTTATTGATGAACTGGGTGACATTCGAATCGGTGAGATTCAGAACCAAAGTCGGCTTTCCGGTTGGGGAAAAATCGAGCTCAGAAGCGGTTCTCTTCAGAATCGGGGCATGAGAAGTATCAGCACCAAATGCACTGGAGATAGGCCGCATGAAGCTGAAAAGAGCGGACATGCTCTTCTTATTGCGATGCTGCTTCTGGGCAACAGAATTCGGTCTTCGTCCACCCCTCATCGCTCTGTTCAGCTGCTCTTCCCGCTTCTCGTTCCGAGATTGTTCGTGCATCTTCTCCTTCTGCAATCTCACTCGCAGATTCTTGTCCCGTCGATGTTTATCCACTTGAACAGCTATCAGTCTCTGGAAAGGTCGAGCAACCTTCCTTGAGGGAGTTCCAGCGACGTTTGCAGCGGAGTTTTCGCGATAGGCTTCGTCTTTGATAACACGAAGATCAAAACTGAATAGAGATAATTTCGCGTTCGATGTTGTTCAAACGTTCAAAGCCACGCCTGTTGATATCGCTTTGCTGAGCGAGTCTTCGCGATAGTAACGATGGTGCATTGGATATAAAGTTGCAGAGGTTGCTATGTCATGCATTAGCGATCTGAAAACGGTAGCGAAACAACGAACGAAACTTACCGACGTTTATCGAAATTGACAAGATTTTGACCTTCTTCATTATGACATTCAACAAGATCAGGCATAGCGATGACATCCAAAATTCGCTCAATCAACCAACCCATGTCCACCGTCAGGGGATCTTTGGATGCAACCGACTTCGTAATCGGTCGTGCTAGTAGCTGGGCAAGTGTATCGTATTGGCAACCTCGGCTAGCAGCGATATTCTGCCATGCTCGTTGATGCATTCGGCATTCCGGGCTGAGAATAGCGGATGTCACTGCCGCTTCCACAAAGGATCGTACACAGGGTTGCTCCGAGACAGAACTAGGAGATGAAGATTCTGCATTACGAAGCCGCGCCACTTCAATGACCTGTAACAGAAACTCGAGTCGCAGTTGCCGTGTGCGAAGACCCAGTCGCGGTGCGACGACTTTGGATATTATCCACTTTCGTAGGATCGAATGGGCTCTGAAGCAGCTTCGGATACCAGGAGGAAGAAGACGATATAGGGCTTCGGGAGAGAGTTCGGATATGAGAGAAGACGGCTCCACTTCCAAAATATAACTGTGAATGCTTTGTATCTCAACATGCTCATCCAGTGAAGGTCCCTCGCGCGGTAGGAACCATCCTGTTCGATCGGCGCTCTGCACTTCCAGAAGGTCGGAAGTGATATACAGGTCCTAGAGAGGTAACATTAGTGGACAGAAGAACCAATAAAAATATAGGGCTCACTTCTTCCGTCACATTGTTGAAAGCCGCAAATGCCATGCCGTCAATGTTATCCACAAACTCCTCTGGCTCATACGATCTATATCCGGAGGTTCTCTTGTACTGAGATTCCGTACCCGAGATTCAGACGTAGTCACCGTGTTCGAGAACAGGATTTCGAGAAGTAGACGGTCTCATTGTATGAGAATTGAGGAGATGTTCAAGAGCTTGTCGAGATTCAGTCAAGCTATCCCAAGCTTGTCGGACGCTGGAATCTTCGAAGCTTGCGGCGGAAGAATGAATGATGTGATCGCTCGAACTGGCGAAAAACGTTCGTAGTGCTTGAAGAAGTTGAGAATCATCCAAACGTCTTGAGCGCCGCCCTTTGCCAACCAAATCTTAATTGTCTCGAGACCGAGACTTTGACGATATGGCCCCAAGATATTGATCAGGTAAGGGAGAAGAACCTGCTGGCTGGCTCTTGATGTAAATCTTGCGCAACAGCTGACGAGAGAGAGTGTGTGTGTGCGCATGTCAGTATCAAAACTACCTAGAATATAGAAATTCCATACCTCGAAGAAGATTAATGGCGTCACGAAACTACGGAAAACGTTCCACCAAACTCTCGAAAACTCTTTGTGATCCAGAAGCAATTCTCTCGTCATCCCAACCCGCAGAGACATTTCGCCGTTATCGTCAGCGACAGACACAGAAACGTTGTGAAGCCGTGGATGAGAACGTCGACGAGGCGATCCAAGGTCCCTGCTTGGACGAGTACACGGAGCGGAGGATCGGAGGAATTTTCGGACAAAGTCAGAGGCTGGCGCTTGTGATAAGGATGGAAGGGAGCTGCGGCGAGCAACACTGCTCTTCCGCTCCAAGCTTGATGAGGACCCTGGTTTGACTCGGATAGACGGCGTTCGACCAATGGGCTTGTCCGATTTAAGGTCCAGGAAAGATGCATCTATGTCGGAGCTGGGAGGGCGTGACCTCACAAGAGAGGACGGTCGAGAGCCTGTGGTGGACGAAGCCTCGACGCTTGGTTCTGAACAGCAAGTAAAAGATCCCCGTTGTAAACAGGAATCGTTGTTCCTCCCTGATTCAAAGCAGCGAAAACCCGTCAGCACCAGGCGCCAGGAGCTTTTCGATCTTCAGGCCTTAGATGGCCATCGACAGCACGCAGATGTTGGATATCCGTAGTGTCGCTGTCCACACGGCCGCGGAGCAACTGAGATCTATCGAGCAAGGTGATGGTGGGTAGAGGTTCTGGGAAAAGGAGCGGTAGGAGCGGGGCCGTCGAGGAAGTTTGGTTATTAGATTTAGCCCAGTAGAACGGTTCATATAAACCCTTCCGCCGTGGCTCAGCGCAAGTGATAATGAGATAAATTGTTCAATTCTGTTGGCAAAGAAGAAAAAAAGTCAGCATACATCAAGCGACATATAGAACTTCAAACACTGACCTCTGAAACTTCATCGCCAACCCTCCAGCAACTCCGCCGTCAGCAACGATATCCTTCCAATATGCAACCAGCTTTTGCACCTCTTCACTACCCTTGTCTTCCGAAATGAATTTCGGGGACATAAAGATACAGCAGTCCGAAACCCCTCGAATAACACACGCACCCTATCCAGCGCCGCCAGGATCAAAACTTCACTACTAGGCCCCGGTACCGAAGCTTTCGACAGCTGTTCGCTAATTAGACTCTTCATATTCCCTCCCCAAGGAGTGATCCTCGGCTCCCTAATTCCACCAGCAGCATTATCGTCATTAACGAGCTGAACCCAGGACTCGACAGTCGCTACCGCCGTGGAATCAACACGCTTCCAAGCCTTCTCCAGTCTCGCAACAGGAGCAGCGCATATCGCATGAAGAATAGCTCTCCACGAACATTCATCCCCCTTCAAACGACACAGCTCGCCAATTTTGACCCAGGCTGAGATGACTTCTGAGCGCGAATGCGTACGGGAAGTAGCAGCGCTCCGATCGTCTGATCTTCGACTCGGGGAAGCCACTTGTTGACTTCGGAGAGTAGCATAGCCAGTCGACGTGTCTGCACCGAGAATCTGTACCAAAAGTAACTTCGTGAGCCAATGAGGATGATCATCGGAACCGAATAGAGGGGCGAAAGAGGTAGCAGATAGTGATGCTTGTTGCGACGACGACGAGTAGAATTCCGATCCCTCCGGCTTGAGTACAAAGTCAGCTGTGAGATTCTCGGGAAGTTGTTGTAGTGCGGCGAGATGAAACGCCGTTAGACTGCGCGATATGGTGCTGGGATCGAGCATAAGAAGAACGTCCCGGGAGAGGCCCTCGCGGTCAAGTGCTGAAGCCCAAGGAATGTGGCTATTGATGCTCGAAGGAGTGCCAAACGGTATGGCAAGACGATTGTGTTCAGGAGTGGTGGTCAAGTCAAAGTAAGAGGTCAAAGGTCCTGATTGAGGCGTGGTGGAAGCGTCTCGCCCGCCCAACGTATTGAATAATGACAGTGTGTTGGCGTCCTCTGGTCTGGGAGAGAACATGCCAAGAAGTGGAGACGCGATGGGAGTGGGGTTGTAAAAGCCCTGCGTAGAAGCTGACCTGGGTAGTGGGACTGACAGTGAAAGAGTCGAAGCATTCGCTTCAGATGCAACTTCCGAGTTCCATTCTGGCCAGTCTGGAAACTCCAGTCGCCGCGCGTGAAAGCGAAGGTACTCGGACGCCAACCAAACAACCCTTTGCTTCTCCGCAACCTTTTTCTCCTCTTCTGCACCAGTGACGAGATATTCGCAGCACCTCATTAGCTCTGCTTCAAACTTGGCTTGATCAACCAAGTGAGGTAAACATAGAAGGATCGAAGCAGTGAAATCTTTCCACTGTTCCATGGGTCCTATTTGGTCCTTGCCTTCAGTGCCCACCTCGTCCATAGTTCCGAAGAAAGTAGTCCCAAAAACGGCCTCGTGTGTCAACGCCTCGAACGTACCCTTTTCGATCTTTCCATCTGCATCTTGGGATAGATCGGGGTGAGTACGTCGTCCCCAGAACGCTCGTTTCTTCCTTTGAGCGATTGAACCGTCCTGTCTGTTCGACCGCATATCCATCCTCGCACTTCCAGTCGAAGCTGCTGCAAAAGGGTCGTCTTCGCCTTCACCTTCAGCCCCAGCGTCCTTCTCGTCGTCATCCTGTTCATTAGATGGTACGAGCTCCGTAGGGAACAGTTCTTTCACAGCCGCAGCTCTATCTGAAGGAGGTTTGTAAAAATACAATTTTGAGCCCTTTAATTCGAGCTTGAACGGTTTCCATGACTTTTGCGGCCCTAGATTCGCATAATGAAGGTTGGCGCTCCCGTCAGCAAACCTGTTAATAAAGCCGCTGTTATATACGATCTGGGAAGAGCGTTTGGGTGAGCTGGACCCTGAGTCTGTCATAGGTTCGACGATGTTCGGCGGGGCTAGAAGAGCGGTAGAACGATGGGACAAGGCAGGGGTGGACGATGAGTCAGGAAGAAGACTTCTGCTGCTAGAACTGAATGGAAAGGCGCCACGAGATGACGGCGAGGGTTCCATCTCTGAGCTTGCAGAACCTTTCCGTTTAGGACTAGGAGGTATAAACCGAGGGGTGGAAAGTTTGGATGCGAGTTTGGGTGTGAATGAGTGAGAGCGTGTGTGCACGTGGGTTGGTGAGGATTGTGGTTTAATCGAAGCAGATTCGTCGACTGCGGGTGCGGAGATGGATATAGAAACCGTCGGAGTCGCTGGCTTTGGAGTTTCCGTCCTAGTCAAAGACGGAAATGGCTGGATACCAGAGCCAAAGTTGTGTTGAACGATTGGCGGAGCCGAGGGTGGGCCATTGCTATTGCTCCGATTGCGGTACTGGGCAATCCTGTCCTCCATTTCAGGAGAAGGCTCTGCGGACATTTTGCCGAGATCATCGACAGATCTGGACCAGCCTCTTCGGGAAATTGCTCGGAGGTCACCCAGTCCAGTTGAGCGAAGTGGGCTGGATGGACTTGACGGCTGACTGGAATTATTATCAAAACCGACGGATGAAAGGTCGAGGGAAGTGGGATTTCGCGAAGATAGATCCATGACAGATCTGCAAAGAGAAATTGGTCAAAAAAAATTGGAATAAATTTTATAAAAATACTCACCTGGCCGCATACGGTTCTAATATCGGTCTCGGGTCTGTGGGACGCGATATTTTGTGTTTCCTTCCAGAGGAACTACTCGCTCTAGGCTCAGATGAAGCTACAGTGCTTATCTTTGGATTAGAAGCACTTCTAGTGAACCATTTGGAAGGTTTTGAAAGGAAATTCGTAAAGCCATTTGACGGAGAGGTTGAGCGAGGGAAGCCCAGAGAGGCTGGAGGCGTTGCAGAATCCAGTGGACTCAGTGAATTGGAAGGCGTCGGAGCACGTCTTGGTGCCATACGTTCTGGAAAGAATTAGATATTAGTTGTTATTTATCATAGAAAATATAATTATTTACCAGAATATTTAGCAGAGCAGTGGTTTGGTTGGGGTTGGGATCATGAGCGTCAAGAGCAAAACGCGTCCAAAGCACTTTTGGTTGTTTGATCCTAAATCTGATGGCAAACTATTCTATTTCCAAAGCCATCACATCGTGTCACTCTGTTTCTATCTAGCTAAGTATTGTTTTCTTCCATTCTCCGGCTGATTTACCTCAACTCGCTTCTCCGGCCAATTTACGGTGGCGCATTGACTTCTATGGTACATTTTTTCCATTAATATTGATAATTGCATCTAAACTGCAACCGCACCAGAATGCTCATTTCCCGTTTCTCTGCTCTGCTCTGCTTTAGATTCTGGCAAGATCTCATGGAGGTTTGCATTCAAAGTAGTTGTCGTAAGGTGACGAAATCCGTCAATAAAGCACTACATCAGTTGCCTTTTTTGAGTCTACAAGCGGGAATAAGGCGAGTAAATCGCCTCGCCTCAGTCAAACAGCTATCATAAAAGACTCAGAGTCCTGCATCTCGGTGTACAGAGCCCGACGGAGGCTTGACAGCAGTGGAATTGCTGATCGCTGAACATCCCGCAGTATACAGCAAAATGACACTAAATATATTTCTCAACTCACTGATTAGCCTATTTCCGGCGCTGATTTCTTTCCTTCAACCTATTTCAGACCAACCTCAGATTCTCTCACAACTTGTCATTGTCAAGATCAAACAAACGATGCATATGTGTCGCAACTACGGATGTTCCAGCTTTATCATTATTACAGTATATCCGAAAGCTTCTCTGTGTACTGAGCTTCTCTGATAGGAGGGTTGCGAGGGACAAATGGCCTAAGGTTCACGTCCCTCAGCGCACATAGTCGGCCTTTCCAGCACGGCTTGCCATCTCAACAACCAACATCGAGGCTACACAAGTATCGCATCTTTTTTTTCCAGCGGCGCCGTGAGTCTGACTGACACGAACAAGGGATCAGTTGCCAATCTAAACACTTCCGCTCGCACAAATATTGTCCTTGCCTCAACGCGCGTCTGAATACCCATCTAGATTCTTGATTCCTTGCTGTCAAACGAGTCGGACTCGTTCGGTAGCCGACTTGTTTTCTATACCACATGTCGGTCTGAATTTCTTTCTGCGCTGGAGCGTGTTTTTAATCCTCCTATCTTTCAGGCAGAAATCATGGCCTTATAAGGGATCTCCGGTATCTTGTTCTCGCCTAGAGTGACAATACCTCCTCAAGGCTTAAGGCTTGACTGCCCCTCGAATTTACCCTGCTTCGAGTACACCTATGAATCAACACTGCACCGCGGTAAGCATGAATTTATTCAAGTATTTATTTAAATTCAAGCTGATTGATTTCGAGGCCACCGAGCCTCTATTGTGAGTGCTTCTTTTTCTCTATGGGTTTATAGGAGGGCGCTCCGAAATGAAAGAGGGAAGATCTTCACTGGAAGCTGTACGACGCGGGTCCTATCGACCGTTCCCGTTCCCGCTACGCTGCTAAGTCCGAATCGAGATGATATCTCACATACGATGATACATATATTGTTGTACTCTGGTGTGCTGGATACTCACAATCCACAAAATGCTATAGAATATCTATTATTCCCGTTCCCCAGATAGATCTATACTAGTCTGTACTGTATTATCAAATCTACTTACAATATATGAGCTGTACTATCTATTAAACTATAACGGATGGATATAATCGACATCTGGGTAATGTGCTAGGACCAGGCTAGTCCGTATTCCGACTCGGAGCGACTGACCATCGCGATAGGCCATATAATAAGGCCAACTTGCCCTGTTCAAAACCTCCTTTTGCCAGTGCCTCTACGAGCCGGCGTCTGAGCATGCTCTAAAATCCAGAAATTGTATACCTACGAATGCAAAAATCAGCTGATGAAGAAGCATATAATCGTGGACGATAAAAAAAATAACACGGACCTGGATAAGTATATCCCAAACATATCCATACCCCCGACATAGCCACAGCAGTAATATCACCGTCCTCAATCTCTCTAGCAGTAGAATCGCGATTGCAATGGCGATCATTTGGGCTGTATAAATATGAGCACTTGTAAGTAACGAATGGATCACACAACAGGAGCAAAAGAGAAATGTATCATCACTTTCTATTGCTTCGAATACTTCGGTTCGAGCACTATTATCCGCCGACCCTCTGGGCTTCTTTTTTCTCACTCCTGATCTTCTTTCCTCTCTTCTACTCCCAGTCCGAGTCTTCTGCCTAGTATTTCTCTTTCTAGCCTCAGGCTTGGAACTAAACTCCGACTCGAGCCCGAACTCTGGAATAAAGAGTCAAAGTCCATGGTTAGCGAATGCAGGACAATTCAGATCGTAAAAAGAGTTCGAGAAGAAATCGAAAACTCACCGTACATGCCTTCAAAGACCGGATTCAGCTTTTCAACAATCGTATAAAGACTCGGAGGTAGATAGTTGGCTCCACTAGCAATGCTATGATTCGTCGTCGTAAACGTTCTCATATCCCCAGCTGTGCTGATCATCTGCGAGTTGTTGATTTCGAAATGGTGAGCATTGGGGAAAAAACCGTTACTGTGGCTCGAAGTATGCATATGAGGCATGGATTATTTGGAATGGCGGACACAAGAGGAGAGCAAAGGAGGAGTCGAATGAAGGAAAAATCCACTCTTTATACTAGAAACCTTTAAAGGGCTTTAAAGCTCAAAAGTAGTTACGGATCTTTGTTCGTTAAGCCATAGCTGTTGAACGTTTGATATACAGGGACCAACATGAGGTGATGATTCTGAGGACTCGGAGCCTGAGCAGCAGGATAGCTGTTGAGTACCTGTGATACTTGCAACCTTACAATGGACGCTGCGAGTATGTGCCTCGGCCGTCGGTATCGGGTAGCACGGTACTGCCAGTGCTATTCAAGAATCGCAAGGCTGGATAGCTTGAGACCACCGCCGCGACCTTTGTTGACGGGCTCGGAAGAGTGGGGATTGCAGCGATGAATCGACTTTAAATTAGTAAGTGCTAATTGAAGTTCTGTTGAAGTTTGCATTAGAGAAACCTTCTCAGCATAATATTGACTCTCTGACCATGCTTGGAGCATGAAGGCATGAAGTGACGTACAAGCGTCTAATCGTCTTAATGGACCACGGGTAATGACTTGTCATTAAGGCACCGATCGATTCAGAACGTCTCCGTTCCGTCTCCTCAGAAGGCGATATATATATCATGAATGCTCACCAGCTCCAACATCTTTCTTTTCTACTATCATGTCTCCTTCAATCAACAACTCGAAATGTGTTCTAGTCACTGGAGCAACCTCTGGAATCGGACGTGCATTGGCTCTCGCCATCGCTGCCCTGCCTAGCCATCCCAAGGTTATCGGCGTTGGCAGGCGTAAGGATCGTTTAGCTGGATTGAAAGAAGCAGGGCTCGAAGGGGAGGAGTTTGATGTTGGCGCAGATAGAGCAGCAACGAAGACTTTTGTAGAGCAGATTATTAAAAAGTATCCTGAGGTATGTCGAGATCTTCCTTCATCTTCATCGATATCAATCTCTTATATCTCACAGATCGATACCATCATATTTGCTGCCGGTGTACAACGTGAGTTCCATGTCAAGAGGGGACTTGATCTCGATGGTGAGTTCGTTTCGTTCCATACGTCCTGATCAAGTATGTTCATGCAAGGCTGTATCATAGCTCTCGCTACTGAGATGCACGTCAACTATACTTCCATCCTAACGATGATTTCATTTTTTATGCCTCACCTGTTGGAAAAAGGGGTACGTATTCTACTACTCACTCCCCAACAATCTAATCTAAATCATCGGTTACTCCCTTCCTTCCTTCAACTGCTCAGGCGCCGGACAACCCTGCATAATCGCACCAGTTACCTCAGGACTTGCATATGTTCCAGCTACTTGGGTCGCTAATTATTCTGCATCCAAAGCTGCTTTGCATTCCCTTTGCATCTCGCTTCGTGTTCAACTCGAAGAGTCCAACGTCAGCGTTATCGAAATCAGCCCTCCGTTGGTCGAGTCTGAGCTTCATGACAGTGAGTTTGACTAACTTTTCACGCGAATAGAACTAATGCATATTGATTCGTATCTCTAGCCGAAGGAACGACGGAAGCCCTTTCAAAGTTCTGGGTGCCTCTGGACGTGTACACTAAGGACACTATAGAAGGTCTTCAGAGGGGAGACAGTGTTGTGTGCAGCGGAATTGCACAAACGTCGTATGAGAAATATGAAAAAGAGAAGGAACAGGTAGCTAGTGACATGGCTAAGCGTATGGGTGCTATGCTTGGCTCGAGCAAGCCAGTGTAGTTCCTGGCTGTCCAATTCTCCCATGGTCCCCAAGATAGAATCTGCATCTCTGCTCAAATTCTTGCCGAATCATTATTCAATTCTCCGCGTAAGTTTTCAGTCTTAGGTCAGCGAAGGAACAGTAAGTACTAGTTTACCTTGAACCACTACCGACAGCGACAAGCGTTCCTGCCTTGCTCATTGCTCAAACCTTACTGTCTAGCTTTTCGTCCATCTTCTTTCTCAAAGTCTCGATATTCGAGAAGCTAGTAAATACTGTCTTCAACCTTTTGGCGAGATGCTCGTGAAGAAACTGCTGCAGCTTCCTAGCCAACTCCTGGGATAGTTGGATATGAAACATTCATCAAGTTCTATTTAATCTAAACATTGTCCAATATGGTAAGGATGTATCCTTGTGACTGAATCTCCTTTCCTGAAATCCATTTTGTTCAATTGGTCGATTGAACCAAACGGAACAGGAACTCTTTTTGGCATCACCTTGGGTCAGAAAATGATCACTGTTGCGGGTGCCAGAGATGGTTCTGGCGAGGATTTTCCAGTACTACATAGTACTTGCATAGTGCACCCGCGAATAATTCACAATGTTTCCCCGTTTCCCTGAATTTTCGCTGAATTTTTGCTGAGCCAGTGCATCCAATATTGCGAGGTTAGAGCTCTTGTCTTCACTCTGATTAAAATCCGCACACACACTTGCACAGGCAAGGGGCATTCAAAGACCACGGACTCGGATATCATGGGTCTGACTTTTCAATTGAGGTCACGACCCGAGGATAAGGTCTGTGCCAATGCCCCTTGTGCAACAGGTACACTTCCCTTCAAGTCTCCTTCGCACGCCGCTTAGCAAAATCTTGGCAAAATCAAAATCATGATTTGAATTTGGATACTCTCACTGGATCGTCGTGGATCTACCAGAGGGAGTGAACCCACAGTGAGATTGTGGCATGCACCCTCTGTGCTTGCCCTGAACCGGTGACATGGCCAATGAAATTGCCAGAAACGGGTGCCTTAAGTTCTTCCCTTGCCCGAATATAAATGAACCATTCAAAATATTACTTTCAGCTGTATTGATCCCATTGTACTACTCCTCACTGCTCAGCCTAAACACGATATTTACCATGACACCAGAAGATTCAGAACAAATTTCATTTGTTGGGGCTGCATTATTTCGAAATATGGCTTCTCTGATATTTAGCATTGGACTCTTTGGTAAGCATTAAGCAAGGTGGTGAAGAGGGACACTTATCTAACAAGCTGCTATCAGGGGTCTACATACTAGCTTTCATCATTAGCATGCATATCATCTTGTGAGCTTTATTGCCATGTTTCATATTCTGCTATACTAACATCTATGTATCCAAAACCATATTGACAGGCAAAAGGAAAATAATGGATGGGCACATAAAGCATTGATTGCACTTCTTTTGACAGGATTTGTGGTTGTGGTTCTCTACACTTGTGCACTTACTACTGCCAGTCTGTTCCTTGTCAAGTTCAGCTTGGTGGTGTCACTTCCTGGGGGTTTCATTGCACAGTTGATGGCTGCCGACTTGAAAACTACTGTAATCAACATTTTAGGAGAATGGTCTGGGATATTTATTGTGAATTCTGCATAAAGACTGCTTTTTGGGGATGAAACTGATATTTAATCCTTTATACAGTTCCCAATTGCTGATACAGCTATTGTTTGGAGAGCTTGGGCACTGTGGGCAGAAAATAGGCTGATTAAATGGTCACTTTTGATCATTCTACTGGCAGACATTGGTAGTCTTCTGCTATATTTCCCTGATATATATACTGACATTGGAGAGTACTCAGCTCTCAACATTGCTGATGCTGTTGCTGAGACTACTGTACTCTTCCGACCAAGTGTTCAGTCACGCATCACATCAGCCCAAAATGAACAGTTCACAGAAGGGTGTCACTGGTCACTTGGGGTTGTGAACACTGTGACAACCAGAACAAAAAAAATCTTTAAAAAGTTTGAAAAATACTTAAAAAAAACTCAAATTTTCCTCAGTCTACACATAAACAAGCCAGAAATAGTTTCAAATAAGGTAAAATGAAGATCATATTGTGAAATAAGTACAGATAATCCACCGGAATCCACTCCCAGTGAACAGTTCACAGGTTGGTCACAGGTCACTGTGATCTGTGAACACTTAGATTTCTGAGGACCCCTGAAAATGCCCCAAAACCCCCGATGCTGCCAAGGGTCAAATTCGGCGGAAATTTTTACCCCATTTGGACGTTTTTCGGTGAAAAGCATCGAACCTCTTTCGAAGGAGGTCATTTTCGGCGGGACTGGCATGAGAGTTCATAAGGGCCGGAAAGAGCTCTTTTCGTTAGTTAAGAACGTGTAAATGAGTATTAGAAACTATTTAAATGGTTGTGCTCTCATCTCCGTACTCGTTTAGAAACTCTTTCATCGTAATCATCATCCAAATCCCACCCTTCATCTCCTCCTTCCACTCCGTCATTAGCCTTGCGTTTTCCCTTTGAATTGGACTCCTTCTTTAACTTTTCACAAATGCTGATGATCTGCGAGTGATAAGGAATGAGAGCATCAAGGTAAATGTCAAGTGTGTGCGGATACTTGACCATATACAGTTGTGGTACAACCATGACGCTATCCGGTATTTTGCCAACATTGACATTAACCATATTTTGTGGAAGGAAGGGATCAAGTAGAGTGATGATGTTGTAAGAGTGAAGAAATGCGAAGGAAGGGGTTTTCCGACTCATCCCATCGCTAAGTGTGGCTGCCTGAGGAGACCAGAAATTGAGGCCGAGAGAACTGTCATACAGCTGTACGGATAAACGTGAAACCTTGACAATATCGGTAGCTTCCTGGGCATAATTGTGTGTTGCCCGGATTCCACCGCCCTTCTCATAAATTATTCGCACTTGCAAAAAAATGTGTCAGCAATGTTGCAGGTATGTAGAAAATCCTAAGTACCTTGTCCGACCCAAACCCTTTCTTGAAACGCTACGAGAACCCAGGATCCGCGTCTCAAAGGACGCTGCTCGCTCACTCCTGCAGTAACAAGCTGCATGGGCAAAACCTTGAGCTGCAGATCTTTGTAATGATCCCGTCCAGCAGCTGCAGTTAGTTTAGCGAGTCTGAGAATGGGTCCCAGAGGTAAATTATCTGCGCTATTGAGAATTGCAGCTGCTTCAATGGCAAGATCAGTCTTTTTGAACATCGGAATAACACTGGCAGCTTTCCAGCGTGCACGCCTTTCGGTTCCAGATAGTGATTTCACATCGTTTGTCAATGAAGATGAGATTAGACGGGTGATCTCATTGACAATACCTACTTTGAGTTGCGTTGTTGGTAAGGATGCACTGGTCTCCTGAGCGGCAGATTTCAGTAGGTCCTCATTTGTGGATGCGTTGCGGAAACGATAGGCAATAGCGGACCTGGCTTCATCCGTCTCGTGGGCTTTCCGTAAATCCAATAGAGCAGTGTAGTTGAAGTTGGTGGCAGACCCAAAGTCAACTGCGTGGCCGTTAGCCATTAACAGTGCTTCTTGCCTTTCACTTGCATTTTTGTTGGAATCGCAATATTGCGCCTACTCAGAACATGAGATAGATATATATATATTCAGATACATGCACTTACGACTGCGCAATCCATAGAATGTTTATCCTCTTCAAATTCCACCGCTGCCTTTTCCCGCTCTGCTGCCCTTGAATGATAAGTCATTAAATAGCCATTCCAAATGTAATACACGAATCGACGAACCTTTTTCACCAGTTCTGCAATATCGTTATGCTTCAGATAGACTCCCCCAAGAAGAGGGTTCTGGTATTCATGAGGGGTACATTTTGGTTTTATTGTACCCTCTTCGCGATGGAGTGCATTCTGGAAAGATTTGATTTTGGGAACAAGCCGACAAGGTGTGCAGATATGAGGGCCTAGAGTAGAGGGAAGAATAGACATAGTCTTTGAGCATTGGGGGGAGAAAACGGCAGTAATATCGTGGCGGTTGATCCACTTGGCAAGGATAGCTTCTCGACGTCGAATTTCTGTCTTAGTTGGTTCATAGTCTTTGGGACCATTTCGGTCTTTGTTTTCCTGAAGCAATATATCCCTGATCTGAGAACGAGGTGGTGCACCGCCGGTACCCATCTGCGTGCGCCCAAGATAATTTGCAACACGGGGAATATTAATTCCTTCGCAATCAAAATTGACGCACTTTTCAGAACGTGAGCTTGAAGCAGTAGAATCGGCATGGAATATACCGCCTATGCCGCCAATCCTGAGTTGTTTATTGACCGTTTCTGCTGTTTTACACTTCTGGCTGGATCGATGGGAGTTATACTTCCCAACTTCTCTTTCACGTACTGTAATCCACTTCTGACAACGACCACAAAGGATTTTTGTTGCATCAGTGAGGTGGAAGTCTGTATTGGGGTCGATCTGACGCGCTTTACGCACGAACACTGAAAACTGATCTGTCTCGAACCATCGAGGACTCGGATTTGAGCCGCTAGCCTGATTAACTGTTAGTATAGTAGAGTATAATAAATGAATTGTACATACATCTCGCTTTGATGTAGCCTTTTTGGTGATCTTACTAGACTCAGCATTCAAACTCTCCTGCTCCTGGTCACTGTCCGGCTCGGAATGGAAATTTTCAACCAGAACCGGGTCATTTGTATCATGGAAGGTACGGTCTCGCAAAGACTTCTCCTCAATTAGGACTTCGCGATGCTCAAAGGAGTAGGCACGTGCCTCCCCATCAAGCTTTGCCCAATCTTGACTTCTTTCCACAACATTGGTCTCTGCATACGATGAAGGCTCCTGCACCTGCGGCTGGGAATCGCGCACTAATCAGTAACTAGGATAAACATGTTTAAGATGCACAACTCACTGTAAAAGTATCGATAATCAGGTTAAACAACCTTGCTCTAGCTTTCATTGGCTTTCCAGGCTCCCAGTGTCGAATATCATCTTTCTCTACACACGCTCGACTCCAGATATCCAGCAACATCGCGGCACCACAGGAGAATGAATCTTTTTGGATAGGGATTGGATGAACGACTGTTTTCCAATCGGGAACACGGGGAACAAATTGATGCAGCCACAATATAACGCAGTCGAGGATATTGTCAAGGTATGGCCTGGTTATATCTGGAGCTGTATCCGCCACAGTAATCACCATCTCTTCTATATTCACAGTAATATGAAACCAATGAAGCCGCTCTAGATTCCATGGAATGTCAAGAACCACCACACTACCATCTTCAAGCTTTCTACCAAAATAGTCGACGCGATTTTCGATGTGATTCTTCTTCTCCAGATACCTCTCCCGCAAGGACACGCAAAGGGTGGGCTCCGCAACGAAATGTCGCAATTTCACCGACTGCAGAATGCTCTGGATCGCCAGCTCAACATTATCACCAGTCATCCACTCTCGTGAAAGCATCTTCTCGGCAACAACCTTGATTGGGATGGTATATCTCTTCCCCATCGATAATCCGGATTGCCATGGAACACGAAGTATGTTCTCTTTGGTTTTTCTCCTCAAATTTTCCGGCCACTGCTCTGCTTCAGCTGATCGTTCCACCCATTTCAATTTCGCTGTCCATGTCCGAATTCCTTCCAATAAAGTATTGCCGCAAGACCATGCCACAACTGCAGACAGAGGTAGGAATACCCCATCTTTGACTGGATGCTGGACTGATTTATGGCCTCTCTCCACTGCCTCCCTCAGCAACTGTTCTCCAAGAGACATACACCGAGCTGGCGGTGGGATGATGAACTGCGAGACAGTGTGGGGAAGCTCGGCATTTGGTTCTTTCTCCGTGAACCAGGCATTCGATGGAAGAAAAATCTTCCTACTGTTTGGGCAAGTCGGTAGCTGGTCTTTTGGAATATCGAGAAGCGATGATACTGTTGTTTCGGAAGGGATTTTAAGGGATTTTAACAAGCTTTCTGGGGGTTGGCCGAGGAGCTCTAAGTTCGCTTCTTCATCAATCTTGAGGATTTCTGACATAGTTAGAGGCAGTAGTGAAGATCTTTGCGCTAGTAGTATTTCCAATCAAATAATAA
>ML769649.1:0-60810 GCA_009733575.1 Gymnopus androsaceus JB14
GTGAATGGTGCAGGTTATGAAAGTCCACTCCGAGTAGCAGTATCAATGGGTCATGAAGCTATTGTCAAGCTCCTTCTAGGACATGGAGCTGAAGTGAATGGTGCAGGTTATGAAAGTCCACTCCGAGTAGCAGTATCAATGGGTCATGAAGCTATTGCAAGAATGCTACTTGAAAATGGAGCTGATGCCAATGCAGTACACTATGCAAGCACCTGTCTTTATGTAGCAGCATTTCACGGGCATGAAGCTTTTGTCAACCTCCTTCTAGAAAATGGAGCTGATGTGAATGGTGCAGGTCATGCAAGTCCACTTCAAGCAGCCACTTTGATCGGTCATGAAGCTATTGTGAGAACACTACTTGAAAATGGAGCTGATATCAATGCAGGCGGTGGAAGATATGAAAGTCCACTCCAAGCAGCAGCATCAATGGGTCGTGAAGCTATTGTGAGAACGCTACTTCAAAAAGAAGCTGAGAGATCGATGGTCCATTTCATAGCTTCTATGCCCGTGGCAGCAGCATTTCTCCGTCGGCGTTTTGCCTTTGCTGGGGCCGGAGCCTCAGCAGTGCCAGACGATTCCATGAATGATAAAGAAAAATAATAACGAGTGTTGAAAGAGAGAAGAATAAACGTAGCAGACGCTTTTCGGCACGTTGTTACTCAATGTGATGCTATGTGACTATCTGTGACAAATTCAAGTTCTTTACGATTTTTAGGTTTTTTAGAAAATGTACGTTTTACTGTGAATCACCCTATTGATTCGTAGATCTGCTACATCCTTTTCTTCTTCTTGAGGTCTCTAAAAATATCTACTTAAAAATTAAAATTATTAGCAGAATAAGTACTGTATAGTTATTACTGAGATCAGCTCAAAATTACCACTGTTAACTTCATCCAAAGTGTCTTAGCTTGTTAAATTTTTCCGCTCCCATTACGGATCCTCTCCAAGTCAACTAATCATTATTGGTAGGCACTGTGAGGACAAAATCATAATGATTAACTTATCTGTAGCGGCAGAAAATGAGCCCAGTGAGAAATTGGGCGGAGTCGATGAAAGTAGTGCATTGTACACCACTGGCATAATCCATTCATTGCGATCTGGAGATTTGAGGGTGTATTCCCAACCTGTATATCAATCAGTCTATCAGAAATATCCAGAACAGATTATCTATACCTGAAGGTTCTGGTTGAGGCCATAGTTTGCCTTCCGGGTGTAATACCCATCTCCCTGGTGCCCAGGACGCTTGTAAAGTACTACAATTGTCCCATCATACATCAGCCATCCTTCACTCCAAAGTCCATCTATACCGGAGTGCTCCCGCATCCACTCCTTCTCTTTCTCCTTCTCCTCATCAGTTAGAGGCCTTACAAATAAGTCATGCAGGCCATCAACAGCTTCAAAACAATGCTCTGTATACTTTTCAACTGCGCCTTCTGAACACCCAAACACATGTGCAATTGCCCGGACACTGGCGGCACTTCCATAATGTCCAAGCCTGAAGAGAGTAACTGCAAGCTGCTCATCAACTGGTGCCTGCGGTTGGTTCGAGTTGTTCAGAAAAATAGGATGATCCTCAATCATTGCAAGGATAAAGTCAAATATGTGTGGTGAAACGCGAACCATGCTTGTAAATCGGTGATGATGTGCAGGATCTTCATAATACTGCCATAAAAGCCCTAGTTGGGATGATTTAGGAACATGTTCCCGCTGTCAAAGGTATCAAGTTGTTTTGAGCTCAGCAAGAGTCTTGAGATCAGTCAGTAACTGCTCCCATTCCTCTTCAGCATCCTCTGGAGGCAAAGACCAGGTGCCCCGAAGGAGCATATGAATCATATATGCCCGTATACACTTTGAACGATAGCTTGGACTAGGCATTATCACCGAAAGGTGACCGAAAGAGGCTTGGATGGACTGTTGAATGTGATCGGAGACTGATAAGAATTATGGCGTGACATTTGAGTGACGAATTTTACATTTGATTTACGTTCTTTAGAAAATGTACGTTTTACTGTGAATCACCCTAATATATGAACATTTTATAACCTTCCCAGCTCAATCAGATCAAGTATCAGGCGAGATTGCATACGCAGTTATCTGCTGAAGGCTGCGAGTTCGACGTTAGACCCACTTAGAGTTATTTCTTTTTTGGATGTGCTACTTTCCCTCCTACGATCACAATAGCAGCATGAGTCTAACGAAGTTCACATACGCTCCCTCCGCACTAGTCTCCCTCCTGCCCATCCCATTATCACCATACCATCAACAAGCTCCAATTACCACACCGCCTACGTCCCAGCTCTCCTCCTCAAACCCACCCAAGTGTGCTCCGCTGCCCCTGCCAGGACCAATTCAAACGTTCAAGCCCCGACCTTTGAGCTCACACCGTCAGTCGACAGTATTGAGCCAACGTTAATGTGCACGGCGAGCGGAGTCGATGAGGTTTCCTTTGTGCCCTCCCGGTTGGATCTGAGTAGAGAGGTACAGATTGCAGATTGAGAAGAATCAGAATCGTGTCCACCAGCTCCGCCAGCCACCGCCTCCTAGCATGGAGTCTATGCTCACTGACATAGTGTGATGCGTTAACGGACGAGAATGAATTGAGAGGATTCATGTTCAAGCGATAGCGACGAAAAGGTATAGGGTGGTGAAGAAGAAAATCGCTTAAAAGAAGTAGGCCTCTGAATCAGACAGTGTATCTCAGAATGAGAGTGCAACACGTACTTGAATATTTCTGAACAGCGAAACGTCGGACGCAGCTTCATTCATTCGCGACTGTTCTTTGCCATCGGCGAGCAAATGTCTGTGGAAAGACGGCGGTCCCTTCGGAAGACCGACTCTTTGGGACAACTACAGAGTATATTAGAACGAGGACCCAGTCCATCATAAACGAAAACACTCACGTCTTTGCGTTCCTTTTTGGTTCGTTTCGATGAAGAAGTGGGTTTTTAGATGAGATACAAAAAGTTCATGCATCTTGCTCGGCTTTGAAGGCGGTAGTGGAACTCGAGGCTTTTTCTTTATGACATGTTTCTCAATCCTCCTCATCTCGTTCCCCACCATTCGTGTCATTCGGTTCAATGTCACCTTATCCCGCTGTAGGACAAATTTAAGTCGTTTGACCCCTCTTGTCAAGCCAGGTCCTCCCTTGCGCGTTGGTTTCCGAATTTGCAGAGTTACGTTCGTTCTTCGTAAGCTCCTCCGCCCCCTGAAATATCTGATTCGCTTCCATCCTAAGCTCCCTTTGCTGCTCTCCATCTCTCTCCTGCGCCCATTCGAAAAGGATTTCATTCATTTTCCCTTCAAGCTCTCCCATCCTTTTCGCGCTGCTGAAACGATTCTTTCTTGGGTTTCAACTTTTTCTTTTTTTCGCGTTTCAAAGGAGTCGTAAAAGAGGAATGTAAAATAGTGTCGGTGGCGGAGGAGGCGAATCTCGAGAAAGGATATGGAAAAGAGAGTCGCGGGGTGGAAGTTATCGGAGTTGTTGGTGCTGATAATAACGAGCGATATAATGAGCGTGCAGTCGGGCCATAAATCCAATGCATCTAGTCTGCATCTAGTTGTGGTCGCGGAAGATAGCAGGAGTAATCTTATCTTTCCAGATTTGTATATGAGCGCCTACATAGATCATTTCGCCACGGCGAAAGAGCGCCTACTAGCGTTCTTCTTCCTTCCCATGCTCACAAAGGCAATTCCGCGCTGCTTGGTCCTTCAACTTCTCGGCATTACATGCCTTCCGCCGCCCGGCAAATCTCTCCCAATGTGTATAAAAGGCTCGCATGATACTTATATGATTCTTTCCACTTGCCCTCATCCGCAATATGGATAGCAAAGTTTCCGAAAGCCCATCCAACTGGGTCATGACGCGTCCAAGGTCTCGATATCACCTTTACGCACTCCTCCTCATCCCTTGTCTTCTACTTGGTTCTCTTGCTGGACACAGGCGCTACTACTATGCTATCTCCAACCCAGACATCGACTTTAGCGCTTCTTCCTGCGCTCAGGTCGATGCACTGTACCCCCAGAGCTCCAAGAATACAGACCTTTGGGAAGAGTTTGGTCAAATGCTCGGGACAGACGAGTTTAAAGAGCTGGCAATTGGAAAACTGAGTGGGTTGATACAGATTCCGTGAGACTCAGCCTGCTTTCCTTACGATTTACAATGTACTAACATCTGCATAGTTCCGAATCTTACGACAACATGCCACCGCCAGGCCAAGACCCACGATGGGAGACAATGGGTCTTGTACATGATTATTTGGCGGCGGAGTTTCCCCTGATGTGCGTTACTGCAATTTCTAACGAGTCTGTTTACAAATCTATTGTATTCTCAGTAACAAAACCTTGTCTCTTGCCAAAGTAAACACTTATGGGCTCATATACGAATGGACTGGGACAAACTCTTCTCTCAAGCCATATATTCTCGCTGCTCATCAAGGTATTACTTGTCTCTTCATTTACCCCATTCGGTACTTACTAGCACTTTGATAGACGTTGTTCCTGTCAACCCCGAAACTGTCTCTACCTGGACACATCCGCCCTACTCTGGCTTTTTCGATGGGGAAAACATCTGGGGTCGAGGCGCATCAGACGATAAAGCCAGTTTGACAGCCATTATGCTGACACTGGAGACGCTGATTGAGAAGGAGTGGACGCCCGAGAGAACAATCGTGCTCGCGTTTGGATTTGATGAGGAGGCTAGCGGGATTTATGTAAGTAATGGTTTGATTATTCGCACTCTCATCAACTAATTTCCATACCAGGGGGCAAAGTATCTCGGTAAAGCTCTTGAAGAGACTTATGGTAGAGATGCGTTTGCATTTATTGTTGACGAAGGAGGTGTGTGCATCTCTATCTACACAGAGAAAGCGCTGACGGATGATTGCCTTTTGAACAGGAGGATTCAAAGACGTCTATGGAACCATCTTTGCTACTCCCGGTGTTGCAGAGAAAGGACACGCCGATATCAAGTTGGAAGTAACATCACCTGGAGGTCATTCGAGTGTTCCCCCAGTTCATACGGTATGATACTCTTTTTAATTGGTCCTATGTCTGCTTAGTTCCGTTGACAGACAATCGGATACCTTGCATCGCTTATTACGGAGTTCGAGAAAAACCCATACCCCGTTGAGCTCGTGAGCGTTGACCTTTCTGTATTTCTTGTCAGATTCATCTTCATCCCGTATTATAGGCCCGAGACACCGTTCCCTACGATAACCTCGTCTGCATGGCCGCACATAGCCGTGACATTCCTCACTCCCTCAAACGCGCCATATTCCGCTCCGGTCACTCCAATGCCGCCTTGCATCGAGTCGAAAAGGATTTCGTGCTACAAGACAAATTCTATTCCAGTCTCGTCGGGACGACGCAGGCAGTGGATATCGTTTCTGGAGGGGTCAAGTCAAATGCGTTGCCGGAGAGTGCATTTGCGATTATTAACCATCGGATTAATACTCTTAGGTATTGCCCTTGTTGTTTCTTTTCCGATAATGCGACTGACCAAGCGTTTTATTGACAGCTCAGTAAACGAAACCGCCGCACGCGACACACAGACTATTACTTCCCTCGCCCAGTCGCTCGGCCTCACTCTCAAAGCGTTTGGGGAAGACGTCATTCCCGAGTCTTTCTACACCACCTCTCATTGCTCTTCTCAATCCTCCTCAGCATCATCATCAAAGGGCCACATCGAACTCTCGCTCGCATTTAACCATGAGCTCGAACCAGCTCCACGTACGCCGACTTCAGGGAAAGAAAGCAAGCCATGGGACTTTTTGAGTGGAACGATCAAAGCGACGTATTATTCTCATCGGGCCCAAGGAATCAAGGCTGAAACGACCGTGACCGAGGGGGATGATGTCAACTCCGACGTTGAGGAGAAGAAAATTATCGTTAGCCCAGGAATGTCGACAGGGAATACGGGTGAGGCTTCGCTTCTGAGATTTAACGATTACTAATTTGAAATTCTTTTTTTCTAAATCACTCGCCAGACACCAAATATTACTGGAATCTTACTCGACACATCTTCCGATACAACCACAAAAAACGCGGCGTATGGAAGCGAGATTGCAACCGGCGTGCATACGGTTAACGAGAGTGAGTTTTTGTTTCATTGAAAATTTGCTTCTCTCGAGTTCCATTCGTTCATTCGTGGTTTCTCTCTGACCTCCCTTGCGTGAAAACTGACTACATTTCCTGTAGATATTCCTCTAGACCACTACCTCGAAATCATCAGGTTTTTCACCACGTTGATAATGAATGCAGATGAGGCGGAGGTGTTTTGACTTTGAACAGCGGCTGACCGCCATGTAGTATTGTGTACTGCGTAACTGAGTTGTATACTATGTTGTAAAGTAAGTAAAGTTGAGTGCCCTAAATGTCAAATCATCGACAAGAGGTCTCGCTAAGCTGTTTAGAAAACGAAATAAGGGACGGGAAATATCTATTGACAGCACAATCCGGAGGAACTTCGAGGCAATGTTGAGGTAATGAGTGAAATCTGGGTCCAAATTTCGAACTAGTGCCAGAACATTTCAGGATGAAGCAATCTCTATATCTCTGACGCGTCGTGACTCTTGACTTCCTGGAAAAGGCTGGAAAATATCAAGTGGCCGAGTATTCAAATTTCTGGATTATAGCCCCTTTTCAATATAAAGGTGTCATTTTCTACGCTCTAAACCTAAACCACCATCTCAACATGGACGTTGACCCTTGGCTCGGTGTAAGCATCAACTTGGATGCCCTCCAGAGTATCATTTGCCAGGTTTTCCGTGTATCTCCCCACGAACTTGGACAACCAATTCCTATTGGCTCCCAACAGTTTAAAAACTACGCCCAGGTTTACTCTTTCCAGTTTGCACCCTCTTGTGACGCTCAGACTCATAGTGTCGTTGCTCGTTTGGTATTACCAGTCAAACCACTCTTTAAAACTGAAAATGAAGTCGCTGCTATGGACTTTGTACGAAGTAATTATCCAAACATTATCAGAGTAAAGCTGGATTTTAATACTGCTTCGTATAGATCATACTACGCTACCTGTCCCAAAGGTCTATGCGTATTGCTCGGATTCCAATAATCCAGTAGGCGTTGAATGGATCATTATGGAGCATATGCCCGGTGTCGAGTTACGAGATGGCTGGGATGAACTCGATTTCGCCCAAAAACGGACGCTTGCTTTGGATCTCGTCGATCTTTACGACCAGCTCTCCAGACTCAAAGCAGACGGCTGTGGTGGGATTTATCACAAGGTCATCAACTCGGAAGATTCTTCTATGTCTGGCACTTCCAGCAGCAGGTCTCTGCGGTGGTCGTCCTTGTCTCCGGAATCCTTACGTGCTTTGAGAAGCCACTGTAACCACAAAGTTACTATCAAGAACCAGTACGAGCTTGGACCTCTCAATGATATATCTCTCGTAAACTATCGTCTTACGGTTCCTTCTCCTTCCCAAACAATGCCCATCTTCACATCAGAGGAATATGTCAAACTCATCGCTTTCAACGGTAATCCCCCTACTAGGTCAGCCTATGATCTACCTACTCGAGAAAAATGTGTCGAACTCTTCCAGAGTATCTACAAACTTTACCCCAATTCCACTGTTTTTGGGCCTTCTGCAGATGCTCGCAAATTTTGCTTTTCTCATGGTGATTTACACGACGGCAATATACTCATTGACCCCGATCTGGTACCATCACAGGTATTATTGACTGGGAATCGGCTGCCTTTCGCCCATTATGGGCAGAGGTCTGCGGTGTGCGGTGGTTCGAAGAGGATCGTCAGCGATTCATAATTGGCTCTGATGATCCCGGAAACTTTGAAGATGATACTGATCCTGAGGATGTGCGATTACGTGCGTTCTTTCGTACAGAGCTACACAAGAGGAACACGGAATTGTATTCTGCTTTCGTTGGGGGCGTTGAGCTACGTGCTGTGGTTCATGCTGCGGTGGATGATCCACGTCCTATTGGTGAGACGGATATTTTTCTCAGTCGGTATTATAGGCTGGGGTATTGGGAGGAGAGAAGAGGGCCGTTCCCGTGGGATATGAATGCGTGGCGGCACAGGCGAATGGATCTGGATGAAATGCTTATGGTATGTCGTCGTACTTCGAGTCTCGTCTTTATGAACACTACTGATTCCGCTTACACATAACTCGTACTAAGAAACAGGAGAAGCTTCTAGAGTCGCTGAACGGTGAGGAAATGGAGGGTAATGTGAGCCGTGGAAGTTCTGAATAACAACTAGTCGTGGTCGACAGTTGGCAGTCACTCTTTCAGGCTAATCCCAGGCATCTCGATATTGACAGAGATGTAATATAGTTACAGGAAAATTAGCTTAAACCGTTGTGCCCATGAAAATGTCAGAAATATCCTGTTTACAGTATGCAAAAGTCAACTCTTCAAGGAGAGGTGTAGTGAGGCAGGATGAGATATGTACACCTTGACCCGTCATTCTATAGCAGAAGACTGTGAGCGAGCTTAACACAGAGAAAGATATGGATATGCTGTTGCCAGTAAACCCGGGGAAATCGTTTCTCCTTAGACTGTGATTCGGCAGTAGATCGATAGCAAGATAGACGAGGCTATAGTATATTCATGCTGACAATTGGGCCATGACCATCTCTGAACCCATTATAGATTATCTTCAGTGAGGTCAGTTGTTCCAAGGGTAGTCCCAGCGACTCTAGAATAGGAATATGGTTGAATCGGATTTGAACGGCTGTAGCTTGAGCGCCGTCGAAAAGACTTCGACCTTGGGAGCGATTACCGTGTCGCCAAAGGAATAGATAATTAAAAAAACACTTCTTCCAATATAGGAAGGGAAGAAGGTGGTGAATGGAGGATAGGACTAAGGAAATGATGAGGGATTCCCCACGAGAGCTAGCATCGTGCCAGCGAAACGAGTATTTGTCGAGAAAACAAGAAAGCTCGAAGATTTCAGAAAGAATCTCCAGCGGGACTCGTCGAATGGGTGCCCGGATTTTACGGAGTGAAGCAATCACTGCCAATCTCGATAAGCTTCAAATCTTTTTGGCGCCTCAATTGGGAGATTTGAGCCTCCCTGGCACTTTCAATCTGACCTTCGAGATCCTCTGTCTGCGTTTCCGTTTCCGAAATTTGAGTTCGAAGGAAGGATATGTCGCTTGGTTCAAGCCTTATTGGCTCTTCGATACGAGGTTGGGATAGATAGTGGGACATTTTGAGTGGAATGAAGCCGAGGGAAGAATAATTTTGACACAAGAACGGAAGAAGTGGCAAAACGTCAAAGCGTCCGGACGAGAACCGCTTTCGAAAGTTTGTTCACGAGAGCCGAATGATGATTGTCCGTCTGCTGTCTCCTTCAAACTTCAAACCTTTGTTATAAAGATAGGGAATAATCTTGGAGCATTACAGCACCCGCACTGCAATAACTTGGTGCCAAAAAAATCCAACAAAAATAGACTGATAATTATGGGATCTGTACTGTACTTGTAAGCATAACCCGAGACGGCACGGAGTCGCATGTAGCGTTTTAATCAAATTGGCGCTGTCTGTAATGTTCTCTCGGTGTTTTAGGCATGGTAATTATCGTCTAAAACAGTCAATGAGTAAATAAATATCACAGAGAAATAGTGAGCGTACATGATAATTATGTTCTGGCACCCCACTAGGAAGCTTGAACTCCATCTTGCGAATGAGAGTAGAGAGGATCGTTCCCAGCTGGAGGTACGCGAACTAGAATCGGAAAAGATCTAGCCAGGATAACGCGACAACAAGAGAAAAAAACTTCACCTGTTCACCAATACACCTATGCCTCCCAGTTCCAAACCCCTTACTCACTGCACCAAACCCAAAGTCGATCTTCTCACCAGCCTCGTCAGTATACTCCTTCAACGCCATTATCGCTACACCCTCGGGTTCGTTATACCTCGAAGGCTCCCACTTGTTCGGGTTCTTCAATATCGCAGGGTCCATTTGCGCAAAGAGGGGTGAAGCAAGGACGACGTGGCCTTTTGGTACAATCTAGGTTCCTTCCGACTTTGAGTTGGGAGAAGCGAGAGTAGGCGGGACGGGGACGTCGTCGCGAACTGTGCGCATGATGCTGTGGATTGGAGGGTGTACGCGGAGGGTTTCTCGGATGACAGAGTCCAAGGCGGGAAGATCACGGAGGTCTTCATAGGCGATGGGACGGAATTTGCCAGGTTCGCCGTTGACACCAAAGTGTTTTACTTGTTCTTGATATAGGGCCTCGCTAAAAACAGTCATTAGTTATTTGGCATTCAATAAAAGAGAGAAGCCCACGCGACGTCCTCTCTATCAGCCAAATGCGATAGAGCCCATGAACCGGTTGCGGAACTGGTGTGTTGGCCGGCGATGAGAAGAGCGATCATGCGATTTCGTGGTCCTTGAGAGCTTTACTGGAACGGTATTTCTGGTCCAAGAGGGCGGCGATCGTGTCGTGGTCGCGCTAACAGACAGATACAGTGAGCACAAAACAGACATGAGAGCCCAATAGAGCATAACGCACCTGTCCCGATCCTCCAGCTCTCGTCTTCTGAATATACTCTACGTAAAAGTCGCTCATCTTCTTCTGTGCCCTGTCTCTCGGTAGATTCGGGAACATGAACGTGAATCCACCATCCAAATGCGTTTAAATCTGTGCGAAACTCGTGTTTATAACCTCGCTCCCTTGAAGTGTATGCGAGGCTGTGAGAATTGTGATTTCGGAAAGAACTTTGACAGACTCGAAGGAGCCCCAGGCGGTTATGTCGTTGGATTGGTATGCGGAGAACGAAGCGTCGGAGGAAATGAATTCTTCGACTTCGTCTTCAATCATGCCAACGTAGGCACGGAAGTTGTCGGTTGAAAGATCAACTTTGACAAACTTTTAAGATGAACGTCGTATTAGCGCGTGTTCACCTTGGCCTGGCAAGCAGATGGGGTCGTTTCCATACTCTATGGCGGAACCAACAAAAGACCATACAGAGCAAGGTGTAGAGCGTATTTCACTCTGTTTGTGACGACATTGGAGCTGTAGTATTTGCCAGTGAACGTTCGGAACAAAGCTCAGGATCTTGGTTCTCACACGCTTCTCTTTCCTTTCTTCCATCTCGAATTATCTAGCTCTCTTAGATTTCACCAAGTCTTCCTCTGCATACTCGGAAAGTCTTTCTGGAAACATAGGTATGCTTCTTACCACTTTTTAACTGATCAGGCTACTTTCAATCAGACTACCATATCTTGGAGCGTCTTATGGATTATCCATTGATTATACACCTTGACATCTTCAAGTAGTCGTGAATCTCTGGATCTTGTACTACAGCATCACTCGAGCCGTGGCTGCTGGATCTATGATGTAGAAGGTTAAGGACAACGGTGCGTATTGTATATCGTTCTGAAGGTAACGTTGGTATTTATTCTTAAAGTAGTCTTTCGAAAGATATCCCGGCTCTGTCCAGCAGGCAACTCGTATATGCCAGCACCGGAATCGACGTTTTGGTGCACTCCAATGCTGGTGGCTCCCTCTCCGAGCAGCATGAAGGTACCCTTCTGTGATTCCTGTCCGCAAACGCCCCGGTCTTTACAGCACCGTAGCTGGACATTCCCATGCGACAGCTGTGTTCAAGCACGAGAGGTTTGAATTCGGTGTAGGCTGGTAGCTTCCGGAGGGTCAAATGCTGAGAAGGAGTTTACGGGGAAAGATAGCGAGAGCGTCACCAGGTTCGGCGTCTCTTCATGCTTACATGCCTCAGTGTAGTTCTCTGCTGTTGGCTCGCCATTGACAGGAACTGGAATCGAGGTTACATACGGGTTGTTCTGCGGTTCGCCGCATCGGGCTCCTTGTTCTCTGTCCTCGAAATTGGCTAGTCTTTCGGGCCCATATCGTTATCCTTTGGGATCGCTCGACATGTACCTTTCCGCTACACTCATCTTCCCGAGCAATGAAATGTTAATTCAGACGATCCATATCCGAGGCATAGTCCCCAGCCTATCAGTCTGAGACTTTGGCGGTAAGGAATTACAATTCACAAATCACCAACCGTCTAGAGAGAAAAGTAAATGCAACCGTACATAAGCATTCGAGACCTTGAGCTCCGTATACACCACGCCATACCATCGATAACCCTGGCAGTGGCACTATGTTCCGCAGCGTGTCACGGTGACTGAGTCGGAAAGACAAAACGGAAAGACAAAACAGGAAGGAGCAGCTGACCAGTGGCCATCGAATGTCATCGAATGTCATTGAACATTCAGCTGTGCCTTTGCAACAGCTTTGCAACGTGTTCACACACTTATATACTTGACTGTGTTATTCACCCCATGCCGATTCTTTCCCTCATGTCTTTACCAAACATCCCTCCTGTGACTTCCTTGTCTGGTCCACACCAATTGTTTTCAGGTGCCCATGACTTCCAAATATCTAGAAGTACATTCCAAGTTGCGAGTGGAGACATTTACAACCAAACACGTGTGTAACATTCTTTGTATTCCTATTATGGGCTTGCTAGCTGACTGCCTATGGCTTCATCAATTTCTTATCCTTGAAAGCGGTGTGTTCATCATATTTATGGTTGCATGAACTCACTGAACAGTACAATCTGCAGATTGCTTACTATTGCAAAATGCGCTTGTCATCTGCTCCCCCTGATTATTATATTGTTGGTTGTATAAAACCTGGAAGCCCTGGGGAGACTTCTCATATTGTACGGAGGTTTAAGTGGGAGGAAGACCGAGATCACTTTGAATCAATGCTGAACAAATTTGGGTAAGTATATAGTTTTAATTTGTCATGTAGCTGATTATTCTGGATTACTTGTGTGTTCAAGATGGTCCCCATTTACAAGTAAACCACTCTGGAAGCTCACTGTGAATGGAGACCCATGCTTAGCTGTATCGTCTGCAGGTGAGTTTGTGTTTTGACATTCAAATTGACAACCTAAATTTGAGAAGCTATCTATACATTGCAGGAAGTGATGCCAAAGCAAACTTTTGAGAAGCGGCTGCGAATGGTGAGATTCAATGTGATTTAAATCTTGGCTGTTGTTTTTGCTCACAATGCAATCAAGTTCCTAAAGATTTCAGTATGGCTAATGGTTTATGAGAACTGGGCATTTCAATCATACAGCTTTAGTCATTTTTTATGGAAAATCAAGACATTTATCCAGGCAAATGGAACTGGAAGGACCTTTGGACCTGTCATGGTCCATACAAAAGTTTAAAATTGTTCGATGGGAATGGAAATCTGATAATTGACCTGGAACTGCTGGAATCCTATGGTTTGCTCTATCAAGAAGGGTCACAATTTCGGGTGGGAATAGTGCATCATTGATGAATGAAGGTTGACTGACAATTATCAGCGACATGGGGACCAAGACTTGTATTCAAAGGTTGAAAGGTTGAACAAGAAGATTGAAAAAGAAATAGGTGAGTGTAAATTATAGTTGAGCAGTAGTGGGAAATGCATGTTTTATAACAGGGAGAGCTGGGCTTGCTAAATTGAGAGAGGGTCACTTGCAAGAAAGTAAAGTAAGCTTTGGTGTATTGATTGAAATAAGATGCAAGCGCAGTTAACTCTCATCCCCTGTCCTCCAGTTTGTGGGTGCCTCTATTCTCCTCTCCAGGTTCTCCCCTCTGCTGACTCTGCTGACTCTTGTCCCTTCTCCTCTCTCCAGGTTGTGAGTGCCTCCCATCCCCTCTACAGTTTCTCCCTCCTGCTGACTCTTGTCCCCTCTCCTCTCTCCAGTATGTGAGTGCCTCCCATCCCCTCTGCAGTTTCTCCCTCCTGCTGACTCTTGTCTCCTCTCCTCTCTCCAGTCTGTGAGTGCCTTCCATCCCCTCTGCAGTTTCTCCCTCCTGCTGACTCTTGTCCCGTCTCCTCTCTCCAGTCTGTGAGTGCCTCCCATCCCCTCTGCAGTTTCTCCCTCCTGCTGACTCTTGTCCCCTCTCCTCTCTCCAGCTTGTGAGTGCCTCCCATCCCCTCTGCAGTTTCTCCCTCCTGCTGACTCTTGTCCCTTCTCCTCTCTCCAGTTTGTGAGTGCCTCCCATCCCCTCTGCAGTTTCTCCCTCCTGCTGACTCTTGTCCCGTCTCCTCTCTCCAGTCTGTGAGTGCCTCCCATCACCTCTGCAGTTTCTCCCTCCTGCTGACTCTTGTCCCGTCTCCTCTCTCCAGGATGTGAGTGCCTCCCATCCCCTCTGCAGTGCCTCCCTCCTGCTGACTCTTGTCCCCGTCTCCTCTCTCCAGGTTGTGAGTGCCTCCCATCCCCTCTGCGCAGTGCTCCCTCCTGCTGACTCTTGTCCCGTCTCCTCTCTCCAGGTTGTGAGTGCCTCCCATCCCCTCTGCAGTTTCTCCCTCCTGCTGACTCTTGTCCCGTCTCCTCTCTCCAGGCTGTGAGTGCCTCCCATCCCCTCTGCAGTTTCTCCCTCCTGCTGACTCTTATCCCTTCTCCTCTCTCCAGTTTGTGAGTGCCTCCCATCCCCTCTGCAGTTTCTCCCTCCTGCTGACTCTGGCCCCCTCTCCTCTCTCCAGCTTGTGAGTGCCTCCATCCCCTCTGCAGTTTCTCCCTCCTGCTGACTCTTGTCCCTTCTCCTCTCTCCAGCTTGTGAGTGCCTCCATCCCCTCTGCAGTTTCTCCCTCCTGCTGACTCTTGTCCCTCTCCTCTCTCCAGCTTGTGAGTGCCTCCCATCCCCTCTGCAGTTTCTCCCTCCTGCTGATTCTTGTCCCCTCTCCTCTCTCCAGCTTGTGAGTGCCTCCCATCCCCTCTGCAGTTTCTCCCTCCTGCTGATTCTTGTCCCCTCTCCTCTCTCCAGGTTGTGAGTGCCTCCCATCCCCTCTGCAGTTTCTCCCTCCTGCTGACTCTTGTCCCTTCTCCTCTCTCCAGGATGTGAGTGCCTCCCATCCCCTCTGCAGTTTCTCCCTCCTGCTGACTCTGGTCCCTTCTCCTCTCTCCAGGGTGTGAGTGCCTCCCATCCCCTTCTGCAGTTTCTCCCTCCTGCTGACTCTTGTCCCTTCTCCTCTCTCCAGTATGTGAGTGCCTCCCATCCCCTCTGCAGTTTCTCCCTCCTGCTGACTCTTGTCCCGTCTCCTCTCTCCAGGGATGTGAGTGCCTCCCATCCCCTCTGCAGTGCCTCCCTCCTGCTGACTCTTGTCCCGTCTCCTCTCTCCAGGTTGTGAGTGCCTCCCATCCCCTCTGCAGTGCCTCCCTCCTGCTGACTCTTGTCCCGTCTCCTCTCTCCAGGTTGTGAGTGCCTCCCATCCCCTCTGCAGTTTCTCCCTCCTGCTGACTCTTGTCCCGTCTCCTCTCTCCAGGCTGTGAGTGCCTCCCATCCCCTCTGCAGTTTCTCCCTCCTGCTGACTCTTATCCCTTCTCCTCTCTCCAGTTTGTGAGTGCCTCCCATCCCCTCTGCAGTTTCTCCCTCCTGCTGACTCTGGCCCCCTCTCCTCTCTCCAGCTTGTGAGTGCCTCCATCCCCTCTGCAGTTTCTCCCTCCTGCTGACTCTTGTCCCTTCTCCTCTCTCCAGTTTGTGAGTGCCTCCCATCCCCTCTGCAGTTTCTCCCTTCTGCTGACTCTTGTCCCCTCTCCTCTCTCCAGCTTGTGAGTGCTTCCATCCCCTCTGCAGTTTCTCCCTCCTGCTGACTCTTGTCCCTTCTCCTCTCTCCAGTATGTGAGTGCCTCCCATCCCCTCTGCAGTTTCTCCCTCCTGCTGATTCTTGTCCCCTCTTCTCTCTCCAGGTTGTGAGTGCCTCCCATCCCCTCTGCAGTTTCTCCCTCCTGCTGACTCTTGTCCCTTCTCCTCTCTCCAGGATGTGAGTGCCTCCCATCCCCTCTGCAGTTTCTCCCTCCTGCTGACTCTGGTCCCATCTCCTCTCTCCAGGGTGTGAGTGCCTCCCATCCCCTCTGCAGTTTCTCCCTCCTGCTGACTCTTGTCCCTTCTCCTCTCTCCAGTATGTGAGTGCCTCCCATCCCCTCTGCAGTTTCTCCCTCCTGCTGACTCTTGTCCCCGTCTCCTCTCTCCAGTTGGTGAGTGCCTCCCATCCCCTCTGCAGTTTCTCCCTCCTGCTGACTCTTGTCTCTGCATTCCCTAACAGCATCATCAATATGATGATGCTGTTCGGTTTGAAGAAGTTCCTTCCTCTGAAACTGAGTCAGCATTCTATTAAAATCAAGAATTTATGTGATTGTAAAGCCAATGATCATGGTGTTGGAGATGGAGATGTATCACCCAATTGAGCCATATGTTGTATCATTTTCTCATCCTATTTTGTTTATGCACTTGATGTGCCATTTATATATTTCAGTTTGTCTTACTTATCACCTGGCAGAGATAGCTTAGATAGCTCAAGCTATCATTACATTCATTACAGTAGCTATATAAAGTGTTGTACCTGTGTGTTTGCTAGGGCTAATTTGCTATAGACAAGAGTTTTGTGACTTTACTCCAACACATGGTACCATGAATATTATCACAGCATATCCTTCAGGCCCATTTCCCTTGTGGAACTCTCTCTCAGGTGCCAGATATGGATAATATTCAAATTTAGCTCTTATATCTGTGTTTCATATAGCTGCCTATATCATTTGCTTCATGTCTCTCTAGGCTGTTCAGGCTTTGGAGGACCAGGACAATAAAGTTAAGTTCTCTTTACCTGAGTTTAGTTCCACATTGAATGAAGAGATTATCTCTTTGTTATCAAAACCTGTGATTTCAAACACTGAAATACTAGAATTTTCTTGAAAAATGAATGTGTAATAAGATACACCCATAAATACAGCTGTAAACCCATAAAAACATACCATACTGTACAAGGTCCTGAAATATTCTTTACAGTTATGGGTACAGTCTGCACATCAGAAAAACTGTTTTGGCCCCAGGAGGATCCAAGGTCACCTAGTCCTCTTAGGCAACCTGAGGCAACATAGTTGGCCCAGGAAAAAGGGTAAAACTTTGGACACCTCAGGCATCCTAGTCATCTTAAGTGTCCTGGGACATCCTGGACTAGGTTGCCTCAAGTTGCCTAAGAGGCCTAGGAGACCTTGGATCCTCCTGGCCTCAAAACAGTTTTTGCTGATGCAATTAAATAGATATCATAGAGAAACAGTGAGCGTACATGATAATTATGTTCTGGCACTCCAGTAGGTTGGGTATGGCAGCCCCGCCAAACTTTGCGTGCCACTGACTAATACGGCGCTTACTGTAAACCTTCGAAAATCGTCTCCGTAGCCACTTCTCTCTCAATTCCCTTCAATTCCCATGAATTCGAGCAGTTCAAACTGAGTAATTATTGTCCTTAGATACATACACATTTTATAATAGAAAATATATCATTAATCATAGTAATCTTCCTCGGAATCATACCCATTGGATTGAAAGGCCTCTAAATCCTGTACATTTTCAGGCTCTGAACGCGAAATTTCTGCCTTCTTAAGGGAATTAAAAGGTTTCTGGAAGGAACATTGGTTTTTTTTGAAGTTATCGCCGTCAATCTCGAGTGTTTTTGCCTTTTGGATGTGGAGAAGTAGATGAATCATTAATGGCCTCTCAGCCTTGTTACGTTCTTGTCGCTCCTTTTTTGATGTTCACTTATGCTTACAATACTTGGGTAAAGCAGTGTCAGCGGAATTGACCATACGCAAGGGAAGTTAGACAAAAGTCACGGAACGAGACGCGTCACGCGTTTGTTTATATGCTTTACGTCATCATTTCTTTCGTTCCGGCGAGGATGCTCGGAATGAACAATCCTACCCTCGGACCACTGCAGAAAGTATCGGGATGTTGTTTGCTAACTAAACGGTCCCAAATTGACAAAAAAAATCTTCAATCCCATGTATTTTTGAGAAGATATACAACATAACACTGATAGATTGTATACTTTTTTTTGATTTTTTTCTGTCAACTTTGTATATAATGTAAATCTAATTTGAATCCGCACTTGAAATGAAGGGACTGCCTCCATCGTTGCGCCTCCGAAATTCTGGAGAAAGGCAAGCAGTGATTGAGAAAAGTGCCCTAATTTGATGGATCGTGGGAAACCGTTCACTGGCAGAGCGCTGCCACACCCACAGTAGGAATCTAAAACTCCATCTTACGAATGAGAGTAGAGAGATCGTTCCTAGCTGGAGGTACAGCGAACTAGAATCCAAAAAGATAGTAGTTGTACATTCGATAACTTGATAACAAGAGAAAAAAGCTTGACCTGTTCACCATATAACCTATGCTCCCAGCTCCAAAACGGCTGATACGGACTATCCGTCCCTTTACTCACTGCACCAAACCCAAAGCAATCTTTCTCACTGCCCTACGTCCGTATATTCCTTCAACACCATCATCGCTACACCCTCAGGTCATTCCACCTTGAAGGCTCCCACTTGTTTGCGTTCTTCCATATCGCAGGGTCCATTGCACAAAGAGGGGTGAAGCGAGGACGACGTGTCTTTTGGTACAATGTATGTCCTTCGATTTCGAATTTGGAGCAGCGAGAGTAGGCGGATGGGGATATCGTCACAACTGCAGCGCATGTGCTGTGGATGGGAGGGTGTTACGCGGAGGTTTTCCTTAATGACAGAGTCCAAGACAGGGAGATCACGGAGGTCTTTGTAGCGAGGGGACGGAATTTGTCCAGGTTCACCTTGTCGCCAAAGTGTTTTACTTGTTCTTGGTTATAGGGCCTCGCTGGGAGAGTCAGGTTGGGTATTTGGTTCAATCAGGACAAAAAAACTCATCCTCTCTATTGTCCAAAGGCAAGAGCCATGAACGGCGCAGAACTGGTGTTTGGCCGGCATGGAGAGCGATCATGGACTTGTGCATTTTCGTGGTCCTTGGAGCTTTTATAGGAACCGTATTTCTGGTCCGCAGGGCCAGCGATTTGTTTGTGGTTGTGCTAACAGACAAATAAGTATTACCAAACAGACATGGAGGTCAGATTAGAACACTAAACGCATCCTGCCTGATCCTCCAGCTCTCATCTTCTGAATAAACTCTACATTAAAAGTGCTATTTATCGTGCTCCTGTCTCTCTTCCTACAACGTAGTTCGGAAATGACCGGTGAATCCACATCCAAATCCGTTTGAATTGTGCAAAACTCTCTGTTTACTGACATCGCTCCCTTGAAGGTACGCGAGTGCTGTGAGATTTGTGATTTCGGAAGAGCTTTGACAGACTCAAAGGAGCCCAGGGCTTATGTCGTTGGATTGGACGTGGAGAACGAAGGGCGTTGGAGGAAATTGAATTCCTTCGACTTGGTCTTCAATATGCCGCGTAGGCACAGAAGTCGTCGTTGAAAGACCAACTTTGATGACTTTAAGATTTGTTGGGAACGATAGTATAGGCGCTACTCCCTTGGCTGGCAGGCAACAATAATTCTCATAGGGCCGTTTCCAATACTCTTTGGCGGAACACGAAAGACCAACGGATCAAGGTTGAGAATATTTTACTCTGTCTGGAGCTGTAAGCAGTTTGAACATTCGAACAAAGTTTTGGGAATTTGGTTCTCACATGCTTCTCTTTCTTTCTTCCATTCTCGAATTATTCCATGTTCTCTTAGAATTTCACAATTCTTCATGCATACTCGAAAGGCTTTCCTGAAATACAGGCATGCTTCTCTTACCACTTTTTTACTGTCAGCTACTTCAATCAGACCTACCATTATCTTGGATGTCTTATCGGATCATCCCCATCTGTTATACACTCGACATCTTCAAGGTGTCGTGAACCTCCTGGATCTTGTTCTACAGCATCACTGAGCCATGGCTGCTGGCATCTATGATGTGAAGATTCAAGGGACAACGGTGTGTGTATGCTTCTGTTCTGCAGGTCAACAGCCGGTGGTATTCGCTTCAAAGTGGTTTTCAAAAGATATCCCGGCTCCGTCCAGCAGGCAACTCGTATAATCCAGCGCCGGAATTGACATTTTGGTTGCACTCCAATGCTTAGTGGCTCCCTCTCCGAGCAGCATGAGGTACCCTTCCTGTGGTTCCTGTTGCAACGCCCGGGTTTTTACCAGCACCATAGCTGAAATTCCCATGCGAACAACTGGTGTTCGGCCGCGAGAGGTTTCGAATCGGTGTAGGCTGTTAGCTTTTGGAGGTCAAATACTGAGAGTTTTACGGAGAAGATATCGATAGCTGCACCAGATTCGTATTTGTCTCTTCATAGCTGTTACATTGTCTCAATGTGTCTCTGTTGTTAGCTCCCATTGACAGGAACCGGAATCGAGGTTATATACCGGTTAATTCTGCGGTTCCACCGCATCGGGCTCCTTGTTCACCTCGAAAGATTAGCTAGTCTTTCGGAGCCCCATTATCGTTATCCTTTGGGATCCCTCAACATGCATACATTTCCGTACACTCATCTTCCCGAGCAATGAAATGTTCAATTCAGATGATCCATATCCAGGGCATAGTCCCCAGCTATCAGTCTGGACTCTGGCGGTAAGGAATTACAAATTCACATCAACCATCTTAGAGAGAATACGTAAATGCAACTGTACATAAGCATTCGAGATTGAGCTCCGTATACACCATGCCATTTACCATCGATAAACCTGGCAGTGGCCTCCGCCCTTGTTCCGCAACGTGTCCGGGTGGCCTTTCTGTTGGCCAAGAAAATCAAATGGATGAAGGCTGAGTTAGGAACAGGAGCAGCTGGGACCAGTGCATCACCATCAAATGTCATCGGATGTCATTTGAACATTCTGTGCCTTTGCAACAGCTTTGCAACGTCTACTCTTATATTTCGCACTGCCTACTTACCCCACACTGATTCTTTCCCTCAATCTTCACCAAACACCTTCCTGTGACTTCGTTATCTGGTCCACACCATTCTTTCTGGGTGCCCATGACTTGCGAAATGTTTGGATGTACATTCAAGTTGCGAGTGGAGACATTTTACGACCATTACACGTGTGAACATTCTCTACTTCCTTTCGTTAGTTACTAGCTGACTCCTGTGGCTTCTTCAATTCCTTACTTTGAAAAGCGGTGTTATCTTATTATGGGTTGCATAACTCCACTGAACAGTACAATCCGCAGGATCGCTTACTATTGCAAATGGCGCTTGTCATCTGTCCCCATTATTATTATTGTTGGTTGTCAACAAACCTTGGAGCCCCTGTCGGAGGATTCTCATCTTGTACGATTACGGTTTAAGCGGGAGGAAGACCGAGATCATCTTTGAATCAATGCTGAACAAATTTGGGTAGTATATAAAACTGGTGGACTTATCACTTACGCTGATATATTCTGGATTTACATTGGCGTGTTTCAAGATGGTCTCATTTACAAAGTAACCACTCTGGAAGCTCACTGTGAATGGAGACCCATTGCTTAAGCTGTTATCGTCTGGCAGGTGGAAGTTTGTGTTCTTGAATCAATTGACAACCTAATTCGAGAAGCTATCATACATTGAGGAAGTGATGCCAAAGGCAAACTTTGAGAAGCAGCTGCAAATGTGAGATTCAATGTGATTTGAATCATTGGCTGTTTGTTTTTGCTCACAATGCAAATCAAGTTCTAAAAGATTTCAGTATGGCTAATGGTTTAATGAGAACTGGGCATTTCAATCATACAGCTTTAGTATTTTTTATGGAAAATCAAGACCATTTATCCAGGCAAATGGAACTGGAGACTTTGGACCTTGTCATGGTCCAGTCACAAAGTCTTAAAATTGTTGTATGGGAATGGATCTTATAATTGACCTCGGAACTGCTGGAACCTATGGTTTGCTTTATCCAAGAAGGAAATTTCTGTGTGAGAATAGATGCATTCCATTGATGAAATGAAGTTTGACTGAATATTATCAGAAGCATGGGGACCAAGACTCTGTATTCAAAGTTGAAGGTTGAACAGAAGATTGAAAAAAATAGGTGAGTGTATAATTATGGTGGGCAGTGGTTGCAAATCCATGTTTATTAACAGGGAAGCTTGCTTGCTAAATCGACCGAGAGAATCACTTGCAAGAAGAAAGTAAGCTTGGTGTTATGATTTTAAATAGGATGCAAGCGCAGTTAACTCCATCCCCTGTCCTCCGGTTGGTGAGTACCTCCCATTCCCTCTGCAGTTTCTCCCTCCTGCTGACTTTGTCCCTCTCCTCTCTCCAGGTGTGAGTGCCTCCATCCCCTCTGCAGTTTCTCCCTCCTGCTGACTCTGTCCCTCTCCTCTCTCCAGGATGTGGAGTGCCTCCCATCCCCTCTGCAGTTTCCCCTCCTGCTGACTCTTGTCCCTCTCCTTCTCCAGGCTGTGAGTGCCTCCCATCCCTTGCAGTTTCTTCCTCCTGCTGACTTTGTCCCTTCTCCTCTGATGGTTTGATTTGTGCTAGGTATGAAACCGACCAAACAACAATACCCCCAATTAGATACATCCAAAAGGTTTATTTACATGCGAGGAAGAGAGGTGTCGAAGGTTCCCTCGACTTACTAATTGTTCGAGAGAAAAGACTTGACAGTTGAACAGATTAGTGTGGGAGGGGAAAGAACCAAACCGGTCAAGTACGCGACTCAACAAACACTTTGCGTATATCTCGGAGGCCTTTACCGTCGCCGCGCACATGATTATAACTCAACTCTCAGGGGATCCCGTGGTTCCTAACAAGCTTATAGACGCCACGCAAGCTCACTCGAGTTAGTGTTTTTAACAACTCTGTGAGGCGGGCAAGGGGTTAGATTGTTGGTAAAGCTAGGTAACCACTCCGAAGAAGCTTCCTCTAAACTAGACCAAGTGACCTTGGGTCCAAGACTTTCCTAAATCAACAACGGGCTCACGAGGTGTGACGGTTAGGGCTCCACCTGCAGTCCTAGACTGATGTGACCTCTCTTCGAGGATGAAGAACCAGGGAATGCCTTGACTTAATAGCGGGAAGTAGGAATGAATTGCTCATATTATCGAGTTACAAGAAGGCCACCCGTTTCAAAGTTGTAGAGGACGATGCAGACGCGTCTGAGCACTGTACAATCACTACAGGTCCTAAGATGAACTGCGTTTCAGGTATCAAGTCTTACTTGTCAATTCCGAAGATATGAATAGCTACCACTTATATCTGAGCGAGATATATGAAAATAGGGAAAATTGAGAGAACTTGAGCGAGATAGGATGAAACAGAGTAGTAAAAATAGAAAAAGATAAATAATGTCCATATAGGCGTTATACTATAGTTTCGCTCGGACGTTTTCCTGCCTCTTCAATTGTTTCCTCGATGGGTCGACTTTGGGATTTTTGGTCTGAATCAACTCGAGTCATTTGCCTTTTTACAAGGCTCGCCAGTTCCTTTAGCAGAAACAGCCCTCAGAAGTATTTCTATGTTTTTCTCGTCCAATGGGAGACTGGTTATTAATCCCTGTTCCGCGGTATGAGTTGATGCCTGGTAGCATTATGGAATCTCGGGTAAAACGCTGAGGCCTGGATAGAAAACTCCTTGGTCCTTCCGTGCTCTAGAAGTCGCTACAGCAAGTAGGCTCATGTGGCCGCGTTGGACTGCTGCGGCTATCGCCTGGGCGCGTTCCAGCGAGCGTCAACTTTGAGGGCAACCCATCTAGGGTATTCCTCATCTCAGTTCACTTTGCTTGGGTTTAATAAACTTGAAGTGTTGTTTAGGACTCCTCGGGTGAGCTTGATCGCTGGAGAGCGATGCTCGTTAAGACTTCGATCCCTTGGGTATATCCCTTTGGATTGGCCTAGCCTAGTTAACTGGTATGTGGGCTCGTTTATCTGCCTGGTCCGAACTGTTAATCAGAAAGCTTGCCTCGCTACACCACTACCGGCATAGGACTTTGGATGAGGCACATTCACAAAGTTAAGTATGGTACCATTTGAACTACCGTTACTCTGGCAACCTCTTGGGTAGAATAGTCCTCGGTTTAGATTTTAACTATCGCTCGGGGTCTCACTACTGTTCTCTTACCTTGACCGTGTTTTGTTCTACCAGACCTAGGATTTATTGGGTTTGCGCAGTTCTAGGCCTTGCCGAAAAACTCGTGTATCCCTCTCTCCAGTATGTGAGTGCCTCCCATCCCTACTGCGTTTCTCCCTCCTTGCGACTCTTGTACCCTCAACCTCTCTCCATTTGTGATGCCGTCCCATCTCCTTGCAGTTTCTCCCTCCTGCTGACTCTTGTCTTCCTTCCCTCTCTCCAGCCTGTGAGGCCTCCCATCCTCTCTGCCAGTTTCTTCCCCTGCTGACTCTTTCTTCCTTCCCTCTTTTCCGCCTTGAAAAGTGTATGGGAGCTATGGTGCCATACTCTCATACATTTGCCAACTTGCTGATGATGTGAAGCTATGTCCTGTGATAAAGATACAAAAACCAATTCCTGGTACAGAGTACAGACACAAACCCAAGAACTGAGAGATGCCTGGAAGCAAAAGATTTGATTTTTGAGCTATTTAGAATAAATTTTAGTTTTTATACAACATCTAAGAAGGTTTATGGGCATGACTATGATAGCTAGGGTATATATAAAATTCTTCATAATATGGCCATATACAAACACTATGCCAAAATGTAATATCTCTCAATCTTTGAAATATTATGAATTGTACTATGAAATATGTGATATTTTTGGGCATACAACACATTCAACAATCCAATAGAACAATATCAGTGGAAAACAGTCAAAAACATTCAGATCAAGGCCATTAAATTCAAAATTACCCCAGAAAATTTACTACTTGAAGCTTATTAAGCTCTAATTCACCAAATTTCCCATATCTTTTCATTCTGTAAATTGAGATCACTTCAGTATTCAAAATGCTATACAATCACCCACTAAAACTTCCCATGATTTGTCCTCATTCATCTGCTCTTGTAATTTTGAATAAAAATAGACATCTTCAATTTGAATTAATACATCAACATGGCATGTTCCTTCTGGATTTAAGCAATGATATAGAAGCCTTATGATCCCCATAGTAAACCTGTACAAAAATAATTGCAAGAAAGGTCAGGAACACATTGAAAAATACACATTCCTTAGAGTCAAAATCCATAAAAATGTCAAAAAATTTGATGCTTTGTACTTATTGACTCATAACTATACTATTTGTACATACTTTATAAATGTGTAAAAAGAAGTATCTCTGGATTCAAAAGGGCTACAATATTGCCACCAAACACTAACTGTAATATGCACTACTTGCCCCACTACATCAGCAAAACCTGGGTGATCCCATAGCAAGGTCCCCCTCTGTGCAGCTCTGCACAGAGCTGTACAGAGCTGTACAGCAACTGATCTGTATCAATTCTGATCAATTGCTGTACAGAGCTGCACAGAGGGTGACCTTGCTATGGCGAACACCCAGGTTTTGCTGATGTATGGCCATTACAAAATTGTAGCGCCACTTGCGTGGCAATCCCCGACTGGTTCAAGGGCTTGACCTACCTGAAGTCCTGCTGTATTCTACCAGCAATATAACAGTACAATAAACAAATATGTACAAGCTAAATAGTACCATCTACAAAAAAACGGTTAGAAATCCATGCATACTGACAGCCCCAATTGGAAGAGTATGCAGCAAATTGCCATATATACCAAAGATCGTCATCCTTAAACCCACGCACCGCCAACTGATAATAGTAGTCTTTTCTGCTGTCTAGAATTCCTGACCAGCTAGAATGCCAAATACCCTCTCCTCCCCAAAGTGATCTCCGAAGTGCCGGACAAGTATCCATGGCTATGAAACCTGGAAAAGCGTTATGCCTGCATACAACCCAACCAAGGTCCAAAAGCCGCGTCCAGATGGTATCATCGCGCTGCATGGGCGGAAAGTTTGTGTTTCGCAAAAGTGCCACATTTCCAAATGTTAGTTCAGGATAAAGGACAATGACATGGGTAGCTGATACGAGAATCATGTGCACTGTAGAAGGTGATGCGAGTATGTGTTTCCCTTTGTTCAATCGATGATCTACATGACTTTGCAACTCAGTTAAACTGAGATTTTTCAAGTTTTGGCAACGCAGATAATCATATTCAGGCAGAGTCCAACACGGTACGGAGGAGAGACAGGTTTGATATATATCAATCAGATTCGACATATTAACAAAAATTAATGGTCAAATACCAACGACGAATGAAGACGATGGCATAGACGAAGAAAGTATTGAAAATTGAAAAATTCAAGGTACGGAATGTGGCTTAACGTGGATGGTGGGAAAGACTTTCCTAAAACTTAGGTTTCAGTCGGTTTTTGTCTGATCATTGTCTACAGAACCCTCCCTTCCCTTTGGTCAGAGTTGGGGATGAAATTTCACATGTTTGGTTAATTTCTGCTGCCACAGTATCTTTGAGTTCATACATCCTTCTTCAATACGAGATTAGATTTGAAACAAGAACAGAACTGCCAGAATGCCCAGTGGCAAAGGTCAAAGCGTCCTTACGAGAACCGCTTTCGGAAGTTTGTTCTTGAATCATGAGACAAATGATGATTGTCCGTCTGACATCTCTTTCGAATCTTTGATGTAAAGATAGAGAATAATCTTGCCGCATTGCAGTACCCGCGCTGCAATAACTTGGTGCCAAAAAATCCAACAAAAATAACTAGACTGATAATTACGGGATCTATCTAAACTGTACTGTACTTCAATCTGTGAGCATAAACCTGAGATTACACGAAATCGCCCAAGCAACTATGTAGCGTTTTAATCAAACTGGCACCGTCTGTAATGTACATCTCTCGGTGTTTTAGGCATGGTGATCATCGTCTGAAAGAGTCAATGAGTAAATAGATATCATAGAGAAACAGTGAGCGTACATGATAATTATGTTCTGGCACTCCAGTAGGTGGGTATGGGCAGCCCCGCCAAACTTTGCGTGCACTGACTAATACGGCGCTTACTGTAAACCTTCGAAAATCGTCTCCGTAGCCACTTCTCTCTCAATTCCCTTCAATTCCCATGAATTCGAGCAGTTCAAACTGAGTATTATTGTCCTTTAGATACATACACATGTTTATAATAGAAAATATATCATTAATCATAGTAATCTTCCTCGGAATCATACCCATTGGATTGAAAGGCCTCTAAATCCTGTACATTTTCAGGCTCTGAACGCGAATTTCTGCCTTCTTAAGGGGATTAAAAGGTTCTGGTAAGGGAACATTGGTTTTTTTGAAGTTATCGCCGTCAATCTCGAGTGTTTTGCCTTTTGGATGTGGAGAAGTAGATGAATCATTAATGGCCTCTCAGCCTTGGTACGTTCTTGTCGCTCCTTTTTTGATGTTCACTTATGCTTACAATACTTGGGTAAAGCAGTGTCAGCGGAATTGACCATACGCAAGGGGAAGTTAGACAAAAGTCACGGAACGAGACGCGTCACGCGTTTGTTTATATGCTTTACGTCATCATTTCTTTCGTTCCGGCGAGGATGCTCGGAATGAACAATCCTACCCTCGGACCACTGCAGAAAGTATCGGGATGTTGTTTGCTAACTAAACGGTCCCAAATTGACAAAAAAAATCTTCAATCCCCATGTATTTTTGAGAAGATATACAACATAACACTGATAGATTGTATACTTTTTTTGATTTTTTTCTGTCAACTTTGTATATAATGTAAATCTAATTTGAATCCGCACTTGAAATGAAGGGACTGCCTCCATCGTTCGCCCTCCCGAAATTCTGGAGAAAGGCAAGCAGTGATTGAGAAAAGTGCCCTAATTTGATGGATCGTGGGAAACCGTTCACTTGGCAGAGCGCTGCCCACACCCACAGTAGGAATCTTAAACTCCATCTTACGAATGAGAGTAGAGAGAATCGTTCCTAGCTGGAGGTACGCGAACTAGAATCCAAAAAGATAGTAAGTTGTACATTCGATAACTTGATAACAAGAGAAAAAAGCTTGACCTGTTCACCAATATACCTATGCCTCCCAGCTCCAAACGGCTGATACGGACTATCCGTCCCTTTACTCACTGCACCAAACCCAAAGTCAATCTTCTCACTGCCCTCGTCCGTATATTCCTTCAACACCATCATCGCTACACCCTCAGGGTCATTCCACCTTGAAGGCTCCCACTTGTTTGCGTTCTTCCATATCGCAGGGTCCATTTGCACAAAGAGGGGTGAAGCGAGGACGACGTGTCCTTTTGGTACAATGTATGTTCCTTCCGATTTCGAATTTGGAGCAGCGAGAGTAGGCGGGATGGGGATATCGTCACGAACTGCGCGCATGATGCTGTGGATGGGAGGGTGTACGCGGAGGGTTTCCTTAATGACAGAGTCCAAGACAGGGAGATCACGGAGGTCTTTGTAGGCGAGGGGACGGAATTTGCCAGGTTCACCGTTGTCGCCAAAGTGTTTTACTTGTTCTTGGTATAGGGCCTCGCTGGGAGCAGTCGGTTGGGTATTTGGCGTTCAATAGAGACAAAAAAACTCATCCTCTCTATTGGCCAAATGCAATAGAGCCCATGAACCGGCTGCAGAACTGGTGTGTTGGCCGGCCATGAGAAGAGCGATCATGATATGTGCAATTTCGTGGTCCTTGAGAGCTTTACTGGAACGGTATTTCTGGTCCAGCAGGGCAGCGATTGTGTTGTGGTTGTGCTAACAGACAAATACAGTAAGTACAAAACAGACATGAGAGCTCAGTAGAACATAACGCACCTGTCCTGATCCTCCAGCTCTCCTCTTCTGAATAAACTCTACATAAAAGTTGCTCATTATCCGTGCCCTGTCTCTCTTCCTACCAACGGTAGATTCGGGAACATGAACGTGAATCCACCATCCAAATCCGTTTGAATCTGTGCAAAACTCTTGTTTATGACCTCGCTCCCTTGAAGTGTACGCGAGGCTGTGAGATTTGTGATTTCGGAAAGAGCTTTGACAGACTCAAAGGAGCCCAGGCGGTTATGTCGTTGGATTGGTACGTGGAGAACGAGGGGTCGGAGGAAATGAATTCTTCGACTTCGTCTTCAATCATGCCGACGTAGGCACAGAAGTCGTCGGTTGAAAGACCAACTTTGAAGACTTTTAAGATTTTGTTGGGAACGATGTATTAGCGCGTACTCACCTTGGCCTGGCAAGCAACAATAATTTCATGGGGCCGTTTCCATACTCTTTGGCGGAACCAACGAAAGACCATACGGAGCAAGGTGTAGAGAATATTTTACTCTGTCTGGAGCTGTAGCAGTTGAACATTCGGAACAAAGTTTGGGATTTGGTTCTCACATGCTTCTCTTTCCTTTCTTCCATCTCGAATTATCCAGTTCTCTTAGATTTCACCAAGTCTCTTCTGCATACTCGGAAAGGCTTTCTGGAAATACAGGCATGCTTCTTACCACTTTTTTAACTGATCAGGCTACTTTCAATCAGACTACCATATCTTGGAGTGTCTTATGGATTATCCATTGATTATACACCTCGACATCTTCAAGTAGTCGTGAACCTCTGGATCTTGTACTACAGCATCACTCGAGCCATGGCTGCTGGATCTATGATGTAGAAGATTAAGGACAACGGTGTGTGTTGTATACTGTTCTGCAGGTCACGCCGGTGGTATTCGCTTTCAAAGTGGTCTTTCAAAAGATATCCCGGCTCCGTCCAGCAGGCAACTCGTATAATCCAGCGCCGGAATTGACATTTTGGTGCACTCCAATGCTAGTGGCTCCCTCTCCGAGCAGCATGAAGGTACCCTTCCTGTGGTTCCTGTTTGCAAACGCCCCGGTTTTTACAGCACCATAGCTGGAAATTCCCATGCGACAACTGTGTTCAGGCGCGAGAGGTTCGAATTCGGTGTAGGCTGGTAGCTTTTTGGAGGGTCAAATACTGAGGAGTTTACGGAGAAGATATCGAGAGCGTCACCAGATTCGTATTTGTCTCTTCATGCTTACATTGTCTCAATGTAGATCTCTGTTGTTAGCTCGCCATTGACAGGAACCGGAATCGAGGTTATATACGGGTTATTCTGCGGTTCACCGCATCGGGCTCCTTGTTCACCTCGAAATTAGCTAGTCTTTCGGGCCCATATCGTTATCCTTTGGGATCACTCAACATGTACATTTCCGTACACTCATCTTCCCGAGCAATGAAATGTTAATTCAGATGATCCATATCCGAGGCATAGTCCCCAGCCTATCAGTCTGAGACTCTGGCGGTAAGGAATTACAATTCACATCAACCATCTAGAGAGATACGTAAATGCAACTGTACATAAGCATTCGAGATTGAGCTCCGTATACACCATGCCATACCATCGATAACCCTGGCAGTGGCACTGTGTTCCGCAACGTGTCCGGTGGCTTTCTGTTGGCCAGAAAATCAAATGGATGAAGGACTGAGTAGGAAACAAGGAGCAGCTGACCAGTGGCATCACCATCAAATGTCATCGGATGTCATTGAACATTCTGTGCCTTTGCAACAGCTTTGCAACGTGTTCATACTCTTATATTCGACTGCCCTACTTACCCCACACTGATTCTTTCCCTCATGTCTTCACCAAACATCCTTCCTGTGACTTCGTTATCTGGTCCACACCAATTCTTTCTGGGTGCCCATGACTTCGAAATGTTTGGATGTACATTCCAAGTTGCGAGTGGAGACATTTACGACCATACACGTGTGTAACATTCTTCGTATTCCTTTCGTTAGCTTACTAGCTGACTACCTGTGGCTTCTTCAATTCCTTATCTTTGAAAAGCGGTGTGTTCATCATTATTATGGTTGCATGAACTCACTGAACAGTACAATCCGCAGATCGCTTACTATTGCAAATGGCGCTTGTCATCTGCTCCCCCCGATTATTATATTGTTGGTTGTCAAAAACTTGGAAGCCCTGGGGAGACTTCTCATATTGTACGGAGGTTTAAGCGGGAGGAAGACCGAGATCACTTTGAATCAATGCTGAACAAATTTGGGTAAGTATATAAAACTGTGACTTATCACATAGCTGATTATTCTGGATTACTTGCGTGTTTAAGATGGTCATCATTTACAAGTAAACCACTCTGGAAGCTCACTGTGAATGGAGACCCATGCTTAGCTGTATCGTCTGCAGGTGAGTTTGTGTTTTGACATTCAAATTGACAACCTAAATTCGAGAAGCTATCTATACATTGCAGGAAGTGATGCCAAAGCAAACTTTTGAGAAGCAGCTGCAAATGGTGAGATTCAATGTGATTTGAATCTTGGCTGTTGTTTTTGCTCACAATGCAATCAAGTTCCTAAAGATTTCAGTATGGCTAATGGTTTATGAGAACTGGGCATTTCAATCATACAGCTTTAGTCATTTTTTATGGAAAATCAAGACATTTATCCAGGCAAATGGAACTGGAAGGACCTTTGGACCTGTCATGGTCCATACAAAAGTTTAAAATTGTTCGATGGGAATGGAAATCTGATAATTGACCTGGAACTGCTGGAATCCTATGGTTTGCTTTATCAAGAAGGATCAAAATTTCTGGTGAGAATAGTGCATCATTGATGAATGAAGGTTGACTGACAATTATCAGAGACATGGGGACCAAGACTTGTATTCAAAGGTTGAAAGGTTGAACAAGAAGATTGAAAAAGAAATAGGTGAGTGTAAATTATGGTTGAGCAGTGGTGGAAAATCCATGTTTTATAACAGGGAGAGCTGGGCTTGCTAAATCGAGAGAGAGTCACTTGCAAGAAAGTAAAGTAAGCTTTGGTGTATTGATTGAAATAAGATGCAAGCGCAGTTAACTCTCATCCCCTGTCCTCCAGGTTGTGAGTACCTCCCATCCCCTCTGCAGTTTCTCCCTCCTGCTGACTCTTGTCCCCTCTCCTCTCTCCAGGTTGTGAGTGCCTCCCATCCCCTCTGCAGCTTCTCCCTCCTGCTGACTCTTGTCCCCTCTCCTCTCTCCAGGCTGTGAGTGCCTCCCATCCCCTCTGCAGCTTCTCCCTCCTGCTGACTCTTGTCCCCTCTGCTCTCTCCAGGCTGTGAGTGCCTCCCATCCCCTCTGCAGTTTCTCCCTCCTGCTGACTCTTGTCCCCTCTCCTCTGATGAGTTTGATTTGTGCTAGGTATGAAAACCGACCAAAACAACAATCACCCCAATTAGATACAATCCAAAAGGTTTAATTTAATGCGAGGAAGGAGGTTGTCGAAGGTTCCCTCGACTACTAATTGATTCGAAGAGAAAAGAACTTGACAGTTGACACAGATAGTGTGGAGGGGAAAGCAAACACCAAAGCACGGGTCAAGTACGCCGACTCAACAAACAACTTTGCGTATCTCGGGAGCCTTTACGTCGCCGCGCAATGATACTCCAACTCTCAGGGAATCCCGTGAGTTACCTAACAAGCTTATACGACCGCCACGCAAGTCACTCGAGTAGGTGTTTTTAACACACTCAGTGAAGAGCGGGCAAGGGGTAGAATCTGTTGGTAAAGCTAGGTAACACTCCGAGAAGCTTCCTCCCTAAAACTAGACCAAGCTGACACTTGGGTCCAAGACCTTTCCTAATCAACAACGGGCTCATCGAGGTGTGCACGTTAGGCTCCACCTGCAGTCCTAAGACTGATGTGACCTCTCTTCGAGATGAAAACCAGGAATGCTTGACTTAATAGCCGGGAAGTAGAATGAATTGCCTCAGTATTATCGAGGTTACAAGAAGGCCACCCGTTTCAAAGGTTGTAGAGGACGATGCAGACGCGTCTGAGCATGTACAAATCACTACAGGTCCTAAGATAGAACTGCGTTTCAGGTATCAAGTCTAACTTGTCATTCCGAGATAGAATAGCTACCCTTATATACTGAGCGAGATATATGAAAATAGGAAAATGAGAGAAACTGAGCGAGATAGGATGAAACAGAGTAAGTAAAATAGAAAAAGATAAATAATGTCCATATATGCGTGTATACTATGGTTTCGCCTCGACGTTTTCCTGCCTCATTCATTTGTCTTCCTCGATTGGGTCGACTTTTGGGATTTTGGTCTGAATCAACTCGAGTCATTTGCCTTTTTACAAGGCTCGCCAGTTCCTTTAGCAGAACAGCCCTCAGAAGTATTTCTATGTTTTTCCTCGCCAATGGGAGACTGGTTATTATCCCTAGTTCTGCGCGGTATCGAGTCTAGATGCCTGGTAGCATATGGATCTCGGTAAAACGCTGAGGCCTGGATAGAAACACTCCTTGGTCCTTCCGTGCTCTAGAAGTAGCTACAGCAAGTAGGTCATGTGGCCGCGTTGGACTGCTGCGGCTATCTGCCTGGGCGCGTTCCAGCGAGCGTCAACTTTGAGGGCACCCATTAGGGTACTTCCTCATCTCAGTCCACCTTGCTTGGTTTAATAAACTTGAGTGTTGTTTAGACTCCTCGGTGAGCTGATCGCGGAGAGCGATGCCTCGTTAAGACTTCGATCCCTTGGGTATATCCTTTGATGACCTAGCCTAGTATAACTGGTATGTGGGCTCGTTTATCTGCCTCGGTCAGCAACTTGTTATCCAACAAGCTTGCCTCGCTACACCATACCGCGCATAGGACTTTGATTGAGGCACATTCACAAAGTTAAGTATGGTACCATTGCACATACCGTTACTCTGCAACCTCTTGGGTAGAATAGGTCCTCGGTAGATTTTAACTATCAGCTCGGGCTCACTATAGTTCTCTTATTGACCGTGTTTTGTTACTAACAGAACCTAGGATTATTGGTTCTGCGCAGTTCTAGCCTTAGCCGAAAAATCGGTGTATCACCTCTCTCCAGTATGTGAGTGCCTCCCATCCCTCTGCAGTTTCTCCCTCCTGCTGACTCTTGTACCCTCACCTCTCTCCAGTTTGTGAGTGCCTCCCATCTCCTCTGCAGTTTCTCCCTCCTGCTGACTCTTGTCTCCTTCCCTCTCTCCAGCCTGTGAGTGCCTCCCATCCTCTCTGCAGTTTCTCCCTCCTGCTGACTCTTGTCTCCTTCCCTCTTTCCAGCCTGTGAGTGCCTCCCATCCCCTCTGCAGTTTCTCCCTCCTGCTGACTCTTGCCCCTCTTCTCTCTCCAGGCTGTGAGTGCCTCCCATCCCCTCTGCAGCTTCTTCCTCCCGCTGACTCTTGTCTCTGCACTCCCTAACAGCATCATCAATATGATGATCCTGATTGGTTTGAAGAAGTTCCTTGCTCTGAAACTGAGTCGGCATTCTATTAAAATCAAGAATTTATGTGATGATACAGCCAATGATCATGGTGTTGAAGATGGAGATGTATCAGCCAATTGAGCCATATGTTGTATCATTTTCTGATCCTATTTTGTTTATGCACTTGATGTGCCATTTATATATTTCAGTTTATCTTACTTATCACCTGGCAGAGATAGCTTAGATAGCTCAACCTATCATGAGATCCATTACAGTAGCTATATAAAGTATTGTACCTGTGTGTTTGCTGGGGCTTACTTGCTATAGACAACGGTTTCGTGACTCCACTCCAACACATGGTACCATGAATATTATCACAGCATATCCTGCAGGCCCATTTCCCTTGTGGAACTCTCTCTCAGGTGTCAGATATGGATAATATCCAAAGGACCAAATTTAACTCTTATATTTGTGTTTCATATAGCTGCCTATATCATTTGCTGCATGTCTCTCTAGACTGTTCAGGCTTTGGAGGACCAGGACAATAATGTCAAGTTCTCTTTACCTGAGTTTAGTTCCACATTGAATGAAGAGATTATCTCTTCGTTATTGAACCTGTGATTTTAAACACTGAAATACTAGAATTTTCTTCAAAAATGAATGTGTAATAAGATACAACCATAAATACAGCTGTAAACCCATAAAAGCATACCATACTGTACAAGGTCCTGAAATATTCTTCACAGTTATGGGTACAGTCTGCACATCATAAAAACTGTTTTGGGCCCAGGAGGATCCAAGGTCACCTAGTCCTCTTAGGCAACTTGAGGCAACTTAGTTGGCCCAGGAAAAAGGGTAAAACCTTGGACACCTTGGGTATCCTAGTCATCTTGATTGTCCTGGGACATCCTGGGACATCCTGGACTAGGTTGCCTCAAGTTGCCTAAGAGGCCTAGGAGACCTTGGATCCTCCTGGCCTCAAAACAGTTTTTGCTGATGCAAGGCACCCATAAAGCACTGTAAATTATATGGCCATAACTGTATATGGTTATGGTGGGGATCCCTACTTTTCTTCACCTACCCTCCTTCATGAATGCCCTGCATTCCATGAGTTTTCTCACCATGATACAGTGTAATGTGTCAGCAAATTGGCAAAAGTATGGTGCATATGGTGTGTATGATGGTATCAAATCTATGCACACCATACCATCAGTTTTGGAAATTCTCCATACATGGCCAAATTGTTCATACAGTGATACATATCTTCTGCTTCCATACTCATATGTATTCCTAAGTACTTCCATAACTAGCACTTGTCTTCATAAACTTGGGTCACTGTCAGTAAGCTACTTATTCCTCTCATAAGTACAGTGACTTAGATATATTCACCAATGGTCATGCCAAACAGTTGTTACATAGTACTAATATATACTCATGTAAAGCTGGCCATGGTTTGCAAACAATTTGTGCACTGTACAGTAGTGATTGTCAAGGCTGAAGCATTGAACCCTTTGGTTGAACCTTGGCTTGACCAAGGGAAGGAGGGTGGGAATTTCAACTTGAGAAAAATTGAGAAAAATACTGCATGTGTGCTGTGGAGTTGTGATCACAAGTTGCCATTGATATGTTGATATGCCGATTTTTTGGCTAAGGCTAGAACTGCACAGAAATAATAATCCTAAGTTCTGTTTGTAACAAAACACGGTCAATAAGAGAACTATAGTGAGCCCAAGCTGATAGTTAAAATCCATCAAGGGCCTATTGTACCCAAGAGGTTGCAGAGTAACGGTACACGCAATGGTATCATACTTAACTTTGTGAATGTGCCTCAATCAAAGTCCTATGCGTGGTATGGTGTAGCAAGGCAAGCTTGTTGGATAACAAGTTGCTGATCCGAGGCAGATAAACAAGCCAACATACAAGCTATACTAGGCTAGGTCATTGAAGGATATACCCAAAGGAATTGAAGTCTTAACCAAGGCATCGCTTCCACGATCAGCTCACTGAGGAGTCTTCACAACACTCAATTTTATTAAACAAAGCAAGATGGACTGAGATGGGCAAGCACCTTTAAACTGGCGTCCCCAGAAAGTTGACACTTGTTGGCACAAAAGCACCTAGGCAAATTGTTGCGGCAAGCAAATGTGGCCACATGACCAAACTTGCTGTAGCTACTTCAGGAGCATGGAACAACTAGGAAGAATCTCTATCCAAGCCTTAGCATTTTCCCAAGATTCATATGCTACCAAGCATCTAGACTCAAGACCACATGGAATGAGGAATAATAACTAGTCTCCCATTGGCAAGGAAAAACATAAAAATAATTCTGAGGGCTGTTCTGCTAAAGGAACTGGTGAGCTTTGTAAAAAGGCAAATGACTCAAGTCAATTCAGACCAAAACCCAAAAGTTGACCCAATTGAGGAAGACAAATGAACGAGGCAGAGAAATGATGAGGCCAAACCATAGTACACACGCATATATGGACAGTATTTTATCTTTTCCTATTTACTTATTCTGTTTCACTCTATCTTGCTCAGTTTCTCTCATTTTCCTATTTTATATATCTCCCTCAGTATATAAGGGTAGCTACTCTATCTCAGAATAACAAGTTAGACTTGATACCTGAAACACAGTTCTATCTTAGGACCTATATAGTATTTGACATCTGCAGGTGGATAAGATTGGTCTATACAACCTTTGAAACAGGTGGCCTTCTTGTAACCTTGATAACACTGAGGCAATTCAATCTACTTCCCAGCTATTAAGTCAAGCATTCCTGGTTTTCATCTTGGAGGGAAGTCACATCAGTCTTAGGACCGCAGGTGGAGCCTAATGTGCACATCTTGCTGAGACTGTTGTTGATTAGGAAAGGCCTTGGACCCAAGTGTTGGCTTGGTGTAGTTTCAGGGAGGAAGCTCCTCGGAGTGTTACCTAGCTTACCAACAGATTCTACCTCTTGCCCATTCTTCACTGAGTGTGTTAAAAATGCCTACTTGAGTGACTTGCACAGCAATTGTATAAGCTTATTAGGTAGCTTGCAGGATTACCTGAGAGTTGGAGTATCATTGCGCAGTGACATAAAGGCTCCTGATTCACGCTAAATCGTTTGTTGAGTCAGCGTACTTGACCCGTGCTTGGGTGTTTCACCTCGGATATGCAAATTCATTTGTTGAGTTGGCGTACTTGACCCATGCCTTGGTGTTCATGCAGATATGCAAAGTTGTTTGTTGAGTCAGTGTACTTGACCCATGCTTTGGTGTTTGCTTTTCCCCCTTGATTAGTTCAGTGCGTTGTTGTACGTTAGTTGACTTTTCACAACCTTCCTCCAATACAAACCTTGTTCATTTGCACTGCCTGTGCCTCTGTCGAGTGCTTTCTTTACAAATCAAATAGTAGTAGAGGGAACCTTTGACAACCTCCTTCCTTGCATTAATTAAACCTTTTGGATTAAATCTGATCGGGGTGATTGTTGTTTGGTTGGTTTTCATACCCAGCACAAATCTAACTCATCAATGTCAGAGTTTCAATCATAATGGTTTGATTCTGTTTGGTTTTTTTTTCATTCCCTTTCCACCACCACTGTCAGTTCATACATTCATTATCTAGCATTGTCTTGCTGCTTAGTCTCTTATAAATAGACAACTACACGATCATATGATGTGTAGAGAAGTGGGTGCCTTCTATACCTGTGTATTATAATTTGTTAATAGACTGATTATCTTTCTGCCTCCCTCCAATGTATTCCCATTTAATCCTTCAATCTTGTTCTCCCTCCCTTGACTGACAGACTTGCATACGTTCACCTAAGGCTTGCCTCATGTCTTGCAGATAATTATTCAATATCAACCCAGGAGACAAATTTATGTGAGCTTGGTACTCTTCTTAGTCTTTCTTTTTTCTGTGTTGCCTCTACATTACCTTTTTTCCTCCTTCCTTGTACTCAGACATCCAACATGTAAACTGAGTCACTATGTTGTTACAAACATTTTTATCTTATCTCCCACATGGACATTATTACTTATCTTTTTCTTCTATTTGTCTTTGTATATCTCAGCACTTACTTAAGCATGTGTTTGTTTAGGCACATGGCTGTGTTGTTTACTTATGTTTCATTCTTCATAGCTCATTGACACATGTACAGTCTTTATAGCTCATTGACACATGTACGGTCTTGTATGATCATTTGATCCTTGATCATAGGCCTTGATCATACAATCATCCTTCAATCAATTTGATCACACCTCATGCCAGGATTAGTCATGGACATGAATCAATTTGTGAATCACACCCATTTTCTTGCTTTTCATAGCATAGCCACTGATATTTAGACTAAAAAATATTCAAGAAGTATGTAGTTTGATCCAGAAACGAGTTTTCTTAGACCTCATCAAATTTTTACCTCTATTTATGTTCTGGTGCTTCCCCCAGACCCTCAACAATGCAAGAATCATGTAGAGTCACCAAAAAGAGTCATGATTCGCATTTTTTTGCTGTATTTGTGCTGTAGAGTGTCAATAAGCCATCACAAAGTGATGAAACTTGAGGAAGTCATAGAAAACCCAATTCTGCACCAGATTGCATACTTTTTGGATCCATTCTGCTCAGAATATTCATATCTATTCATTGAACATGTTTTTGAACCTCCAATGATTTGTGCCCATGACTAGCCAGGATGCTGCATTTGGTGTTGGATATGTATGTATGATCACTTATTACCTACAGATGGTGATACTGTTGTACTTCATAGTTTCATGCATGTACAGGGCATAGGGTACTGGGTCTAGAGCTTGTACAGTAGTATATATAGTAGTTGTAGCTGTAGCATAGTCCTTAGCTTCAATCTTGTCAATACCTCCTAGTCCTCAATACATTCTTCTCTTTTCTTCATCATTTGTCTCTCTGCCTAACCTGGTACCTCATGTTGTGAGGAACTAGTTGCTGACATATGTGCTCTGAATGTAGACTTGATACTTGCTACTGCCCTCCATCATGCAACCAAAACCAAGCCCAGATCAACCACAATCTTGTTCTGGATGGGAAGGTGTAGAGGTGGGCACAAATATGTACTCGAGTATATTCGTTATTCGTGGTACAAATATTTGTCACGTCAAAGCCACTATTTATACTCGAGTAGATACTCGAATATTTGTACAGACACTAGCAGTGACCTGTGCAATGCACTGGCAAAGATACCCTACTGTGAATGTAAGTCTACGAAAGATCAAATGGCGTACCCAGAATGCTCCCCAGCCGTGTAATGTAACGCTGGCCCTGATTACTGCCGAAACTATTTGGTCAGCAAAAGTTACTGATCTGTGGGTGTTCAATCCCGCTCGTGCACCTAACTTGTGAGTATTGTGCCTTCAAAGAAATAAGGGCTTTTTGTTCAGAATATGTAGTAACGTATCAAGTTGTATATTTTGCAAGGGAAACTTTGCCAAACTTATATCTTAAGGTTCAAAGTGAATGTATTCTGGGTCATTGACATTATGAACATCTAGATGAATGCATGTAACTTCGAGGAGTAACAAATTGAAGGGAGTGAGTGTGTGGTAGCCCCCGCAGTTGATATTCAACTGTTACTTGCACATGAGTATTGGTCTGCAGATTGATGAATGAACAATTGCAAGCAGGTATGTAAAGTGAAACTTACTGTGATGCTTTGAGAATTGTTGATTGTTTGCATTGTTGCCTGAGTCAAAGTATGTGGCATACTTTGAGAACGCTTTACACATGAGAGAAGGAATGAGTGAAGAGCAAACTGATATACAAAGTGAAACTTACTGGAGACTGTATGTTTTGCGAGTTATTGACTGTCTGTGCCATTGTCTGAGCCATATTTAGAGAATCCTTTGAAGCTTAAGCACAGACTTTATATCTTATTGAGGATTAAGACCGAACATACAGGAATATTCCAGAAACATCAGCGAAAACTATTAAAAACACTTGTATATACATAGCATTGAATTACTTGGTTCACTAATGCAAAGAGGTGCTACTTTGGCTTGGAGAATCAAACCCACCCTCACTGGACTTTTGCTTCTTTGATGGCGTAGGACTGTCTGAGTAACTAAATAGCAATCGTTTACTGGGTGGTGTGGATGATCCTAATGTTATTATCAGTTCAAGTGTCAAAATCTCAAGTAAAGACTCATCTTGACATACCTGCAGTTGGACCACTGTTCCGAGAAGAGGCTGTCGACAATGGGACATATGGACGTGGAAGGTAAGTTAAGTGCTCTATCTCCACCTGGAAGCGACTGGCCATTCCATCGTTATTGCGAATCACAGAGTGTAAGAAGCCAGACACTCCAATGTAATTTCCAACTTTTGCAACTGGCTTGTGAGCTTCCCAGCGCTTCGTGTCAGGTACAAAGCAGTAGACAGGCAATGTTGCTTTTGACCCTTTCCCTTTGAGTGCAATATATACTTCGGGTGAGAGTTCGAAGGAGTGGTTATCCTTGTTGAATGTAGTGACAACACCGATGATGTTGATGAATGGTCAATGGACTGGGCTGGTGTCGTCAGGAAGAGGGATGATCTGAGCATATTTATCAGTTTGAATACCACTTCAATAGTAAAAACACGTACTTGAACTATATCTCCAACCAGCACATAATCCGAAAGGTCCATGCCATCTGAAAGTTTGTCTGATGAAATTTTTTCATCCATAAGCGAAATCTACAGGGACTCTGGTAAGTTCAGAAAGCTTCAAGGGAAGTATACACATACATTAGCTTGTACAAAGTAGTGACCCACTTCACCGAATTCAAAATCGTTGTTATTGAAATAGCATAGGAGGACCAGAGCAGCATGGTTGGGAGAGTTGGGATCCTCATAGAAGTATAGATGAGCATCGAATAGCACATTCTTGCCCTTGTTCCCATCAATTCTAGGATTCTCAAGGACAGCGACAGCAGATATGACTGCAGAGCCAGACATGGTTAATGAAGCAGGATGAAGTGAGGATTCTGAGGAAGCTATCCAAACAGGTTGACGTATTTATGAGATTCAAGGAGACTTGAAAGTTCTAGAAAGCCTTAGGTATGACGTTTAGAAAGTGCTGGAAATTGCAGGTAGCGTCACGCGTGCGCAGATGAGACATGTGATTGAGTCCAGGTCTTATCAATTTTGTGTTACTATTTCAAATTTGTAGCACGGGCCTATGCCCAGATACCTATTGTATATGATGGAGCTCAAGTTAGTAAATATTGGAAATTCGAAAGGACTCTGAAGGAAGTTACAATAGTAGTTTGAAAATTTCCACATATAGTGTGTTCAATCCTTGAGGATTGTACAATCCATATTTGGTATATCTTATCTATTGCTGAAGAGAGAAAAAAAGCAGCGAGAGGATTGAAACAGCTTAAATATTAAATTTACATGCTCTTTAATCTAAAAGTACCTCTGGATATACTACATTAGGTGTGCGAGATATATACTCCTCTGAAGGCAGAAGTACCCGAATACGATGACCAGATGTAGCTCGAGAAAATGCAACATATAACTGACCATGGCTAAAAACTGGACAGTGCAAATCTAGCCCAGCATATCTGAGTGACTGTCCTTGAGATTTATTAATGGTCAATGCAAACGCAAGGCGTACAGGAAACTGACGCCGTTTGAGCATGAATGCAAACTCAGCATGGTGGGTAGAGGGAATAAGAGAAATGCGAGGAATTAAGGCAACTTCACCATGATGATCACCACCATGAATCTTGACCTCGAGGACACGGTCAGAAGATCGGATTAGAATCATGCATGTGCCATTACAAAGACCTCTTGCAGGTGAAAAATTACGGAGAAGAATAAGAGGACAGCCAGGCTTAACATGCAACTCTCCTGGGGGAAGGCCAGCAGCATTGAGTGAGCGTAGAACTTCTGAAGGAATAGGATCTTCATCATCTGGACCATCTGCACCCTGTTCTGTTATTATTGAATCTGCGCTCAAGTATATGCGCTCCTCCCCATGCATCCGGCATAAAACCTCTTGATTGGTGGCATCAACATCAGAGTTTCGTGGTGCAAGGATTGCACGTTCCAGAAAGAATTCAGGTGGTGGTGCTGTGGGGAGAGTAGAGATATTTGGATAGATATCATCAATCAGGGAAGAAAAAGATGATGTGCGCATTCCATTGCGAAGCATGATGTTATTATCATTAGGTGTCAGGTCACGACCATGTCCAATATCCAGTAACCAAGCTGCAAATGACTCCTCATCAGATCCAGGTTCAAGACGCATATTACGCGTAAGTCTAAGGATTTGGACTTGTAGCCAGAGATGGGACCGTTGAAGTGAAGCAGAGACAATGTCCTCTTGTGATCCCTTAACCACAACAGGAAGGATCTGTTGGAAATCACCTCCAAAGACGACAGTTATCCCACCAAAAAAGTGTGAATTGTTACAGATATCTTGGCAGGTACGATTAAGAGCCTCGAAAGCAAATCTGTGTTGCATTGGGCTCTCATCCCAGATAATAAGATGGGTGGATCGTAATAAATCTGCACAGTCACTCGTTTTTGATATTCCGCAGAGTGATTCACCAGTTAAACCTTCAATTGGAATCTTGAACATTGAATGAGCCGTTCGACCGCCCACCAGTAATAGTGCTGCAATTCCAGTAGATGCAACACAAAGCACAATCCAGCCCTGCGCACGGACTGCATGACATACAGTCTTATACACAAAAGTCTTTCCAGTACCACCAGGTCCACTCAGAAAGAACATCTTGCCTTCCTGCTGCTCGACTGACTGGGAAATTTGTTGGGATGCACTTTCCTGCTCTGGATTCCCTTCCATTAGTGCTAGGTTCTGTTCAGCTCTCTCTCACTCTGCCTCCCTGCTATAATCCAGCTGTTCCGCAATGAATGGATTCTCTACTTGTGCTGACCAATCCTGGCGAGGCAATGGCATTCCAGGGAACTCCGTTAAAAAATGTCCTGACTCCTGTAGAATGATACTGAGGAGATATAGGCCATAGTCACACACATCATCCTCTGATGGATTTTCTCTACCCAATGTTCGTAGTCGGAAAGGAAGATCTTCGCAGATATGACCACGGAACTCATTCCAGAGATCACCTGGCTTGTGAGGATTGCAGAAAAGAAGAAGCGTTGCAAACATTTGTCTCAATGCTGCCCCAGTTTGCATCTCAGAGGCTTCCTCAAGTGCTAACCGCCATTCGCCATCATCCTCCAAAAGTCCTTGTGCCAGACATGCATCATGATAGGTTGCATATGTTACTCCTCGGAAAGATCGAATATCTTCCCATGTGCGAGGCCCCTTCACAACAGTGAGAAGAGTTCGTAAGTAAAACCGTTCACCAGCATTAGGTGGCACATAGTACATGCGACCAAGAGCAAAACCCTGCTTGCGTATACTCCACTTTTTCTTGTTTAGTACAAAATGCTGGGGAAACTCTTGATAGGTGTATTGTCGTGCAAGGGTTCCAAGAGTACCGTTGTCGGCATTAGCTCTAAGAAATGCAGTAAGAGCACTCTCCTCAGAGCTTATACACTCACCAAGCATTGCAGGATCTTCATCAGGATCGAATGTGACCATGTGCTGTCCTTCAACATGAATGGGAAGACGAACAATGTTGGGTATCTGGTTGTGAATATCGTAATGGAAAATCCTCCAAGTTGCTTCAGATGCAGAGAAGTAACGACCCTCAATGAACTGTTTGATTTCATCATTCCTCTCCAGTGCAAGTGTACCCCGATCACCTCCTTTGTTGATGTACTTGACAGTGTACTTGACAGTTTTGAATGACACTGCACACTCGACATTGATATGACACTGAAATTTAGCTGAGAGGTATGGATTGTAAGGGACAATCCAACGATTATTGACCATGTGAGGCCCAACTGAGTATGCATGGCTATCATTTGGACGGTAGTACTGAGGATACCCATTCTCATCCATAGTGGTATATGATTGGAATGGTTTTGGAAATCCCTTTGTACATTTTCCATTCTCCATGCAAACAGCTCCTGGATTGAAGGCACCACATGGACCATGAACCATGCATTGTTTCACAATCTGGAATAACTGAGGCTCTTTTGCAGGATCTGGCCAACGTGCCCAGATAGCAGTGTCGATACTGTTTGGATTAAGTAGTTTGTAGTCATGGTGGAGAAAGATGAGCAGATGCATATGTGGAAGACCGCGCTTTTGAAATTCAATGGTATAGACATAGGCCACGGCAGGCCCAAAGATCCCACCTTTATATATTTCCTGGAGCAATGCATCTCGCTTCATCTTGAACACTCGAGTTACCAGCTCTGGCTGATCTGCTGCAGACTGTCCTTCATATAATTCCCGTGTAATTTCAGGCCATGCGGGATTCGCCGTCATAGTAAGGAAAATGTCCACTTTTTTGAAGTATTGTGCAATGGCCATGGCATCCTGGAAGCGCTGGTACATATGTCGAGGCCCTCCAATGTATGATGAAGGCAGTATAAATCATTGTCCAATATCATTGAGATTGACATTGACATCCCGAGACAATGCATCTTCAAGACCACCATATAATGAAGCCCGAAGCTTAGTCTGGTTTTTCCGAAGATAGTTAAGGCGATTTTGATCAGCACTGGCCCACAAGTCAACAATATAGCGCTGAGACAGCCGCCGAGCATGAAGAACAATTGAAAATTCCTTTTCATGGGGACGGACCTGAAGGCGAAAGGCTGCATATCGTGTCTGCGAGAGGCGTTTTGGGTTTTCATGATTGGGTTGGAATAGACGCAGTCCCCAATGCCAGCCAGGTTCACCATGGGGAAAGAGGAGAACATAATGAAGGGAAGAGTATGCAGCATGACCATCGTTGACCCTCTGCAAAGCTCCATGACCAACTCCCTGGCTCTCATTGGCATGCAGTCGCAGAATAATATCACAACTATCAACAACCTGAGTTCCATCACCAGGGACCAATACAGCAACCTCATCTGCAGTTGGAAGGTTATAGCGGTGTGTATTCAATCCAACATCCTGTCCAGGCATGACACGAAGGCTGATGGAATAGTCTTCAGCTCCTGGATGTTCCTGCAGGATCTCAAATGCATGCTGGAAGACTTTGGCATATGGATTTATATCCCGAATAAGGTTCTGATGAGCAAGCATTGTTTCTGGTCGAAGATTACTGTTACGCTGCATTCGGTACTGCTGTGCAACTCTGGGATCAAGGATATAAAGTTGAGCATACGCAGGCGAAGAGCTTTCCTTTGGAAGTAGAGTTCCTGCCCAATGCTTCAATTCACCATGGATACGGAATACAGGAGGACCACGACCACAACGATTTACATTATCATCTACAGCTACCCCAACTGATGTGAAAGCAAGAGCTGTGTTATACTGGGATATATTTGCTCTGAACTCCTTTGCTTGTTCGTCATTCGAAATCAAAAGGCGGTAGAGGAAATTGGGTGGAGCCATGAGCAGCGGAATACGGACTTCACCATGCTTGCAGCACATACTGAATTGAGGATCGCGTTTCGGAGATTTTTCAAGCTTTTCATTGAGCCAATGAAGGGCACCACAGTATTTGCACTGATACTCCATTCGTCCAAGATCATGAGCAGTGGCCATTTCTACATAAGGCCGACATGCAGCACAGAAGAGACCAGTGGTTCCTACAAACTGACTGTAATCAGGGGAAAAGACAGCATTTCGATCTTGTATGAAGTAATATAAGAATTCTTCTCGGCAATAACAAAGTCAAATAACTCACCAACTTGCACCTCCTCTGAGTTAGATGACAGCGGCGAAGGTAAGCAATGAGGTACCTGTCTCTGGGAATAAGCAGTGCTAGGAGACGGGTGACGATTGGATGAATGATCTTGCAAGTTGAAAGTAGCATAAGCGTGACCTGAGAGATATAAGCGATTGAAAGAACAAATATCAAAAGTCTTACCAACTTGCATCTCAGGTGGCGTTTGAAGCTGGATATTCTGATTACGTTGACTATGCCATTTGTCGGGAGAGCAAAACTGGTTGTGAAGTGCAGGTACAGGACTATTCGCAGGTATATAGGACTGAGGAGAAGGTGATGATTGATTCCGATGTTGGTCTGGAATAGGAGGCGAATTATATATAAGATACAATATGTCAGACCTGTGGACAGAGGAACATACCAGTTTGAGTTGGCTGTGGTGTTGGTAAAAATCCGTCCATGCATGAAGGCAAGTGACGATGGTCATCGGTACGTGTTGCTTGATCTACACTAGAACTATTAGTGACCACTGATACACTAATATATGATTAATTGACAACCCACTCATTGTTAAGGGAAACAATAAACGTAACCGTTCCTCTCGCTTGTGTCGACGTTGACCAGGAACCCGCTCACATTCACCAAAAGTTGATAATACAGCATCTAAAATGATAAATCAAACAATGAAGGCAATTGTTACACAAAGACTTACTACTACCAGAATACATCTGCATAGGACTCTCCGATGTAATTGCTTGTGTGGGTGCGAGAGAAGCTTTGGCAGCCTTTTCTGCAGCCTCGCGTGCCCTCCTCGCACGTTGAGCCAGAGTACGCTTGCTAAGAGGCTTCTCAGTGGCGATGAATGCTTGATTCTGAGATATAGATTAGTAGAAGAAATTGAAAGAAATCAACCACGTACAAAATTAGAACTGTTCTCAGTATGAGAAAATAGACATCTAGCCAGCGGTGCAAAAGGTTGAGTCGTTGACAATGATTCGAGTGTTCGCTTCCTGCGAGGGCTGCCATTATTCTCATTCAAGCGTGTGGTTCGACTGTCAAAACGGATACGCTGTTGGTGTTGTTGAGGCGTATCAAGGATATGGTTTAGCAGTGGTCTAAATAATATCATCAGTTAACGCAACAGTTCATAGCAGATAGAAAGATTCGCTCACAGTGTATTCTCTGTTTCCTGGTGTTGAACATCAGGAAACAAACATCTAGCTGCCGGTTGAACCATCGGCAATGATTCAAGTGTTCGCTTCCTCCGAGGACTGGTATTCTCATCCAAGTGTGCTGTTCTACTTTCGAAACAAACATGCTGTTGATGCCGTTGAGGTGTATTGAGCACATTGTCCAGTGAAGACCTGAAGGATACCACAATAGTGAGCACGCCATTTCCACAGAGTGAAATAATAACTGACATTGGGTGAGATACTCCCTGAGTCTGCGAATGTTGTGAGTGCAAGGTTGGAGTCCTTAAAGTTGAAAGCGGTGATGATAGAACACAGTAAGAGGATGAGCAAGAGAAAGCACGGGTGGCGGCAATGGAAAGTTCGAGGGCATTCAGTCACAATTTTCAAAAACCAAAATAAATTTGATTTCAAGAACATTACAAATTAGACACGAAGGTTAGAAAAGTATCGTAACAACTCCTCAGGAAGTTCGGCGGTACATGATGCAGAAGACTCAACATTATTTTCCTGATATTTACACCCTCCGCGAACACCTTTGAGTGGTTCCTGACATTTACGTTCATGAACACCGTTCAGTGATTGGAACGGTTGATGCATTTCTCGTCTTGCTTTGCGTCGATCCATCAACCTCCCTTGCAACTCCCTCCTATTCTCGCATTTCGCTGCCTGCTTCCGGGCTTTGCGTTCCAGAAATTGTTGGTATTGTATTCTGCAGCGTGTGCGGGCCATAGATTCAATCAGTCTCTCTCTTGCTTCAAATTCGAGTCGCTGGGGTCGTGTAAGAGGATCATCGAGGTTGATACTGAACATCTGAAAGGAACATTAATGATAAAATTTAATTGCATGCTCAAAGCCCACCTCTGTTCTGCTCTGGGTTATATCAGGTTCCATCTCTACATCAAATTCACAATCGATAGCCATGGGGTTGTCTTGTAACCTAAGAGCAGTCAGCAAGACGCAAGAGAATAATGAAATAGAAACAAACATTATGTAGAAAACAATATAGAAAACAGAGAGTAGGAATGTTTGATGCAAGTCAAAACATTACTGAGTATAAGAGCATCGATGATAGAATTGAGAGGCAGAGAAAGTTCGAGAGAGAGAGAAAATTCAAGAAGTGCCGAGTCCAGACAACTCACAATCAGTGACAGTTCAGGCGACTCACTGAGGCGGGATAAAAAACTTTTTCTTCAAGTTCGAGAGGGAAAGGTCACAAACATGAAGGTTACGGTATGACATCACTAAGGTCGCACTCAAAATCTGCCTGCGACCATAGTGATGTCACCATGGTCGCACTCAAAATCCACCTGTAATCGTGGTGACAATCTTACTGCCAAAGACTACCAGAAACATTTAGAAAACATGCAATACTTACAGTAGGACTAAAATATAAAACTTGGGCATGGTAAAAGAGCAAGCAAGGAGGGAAGAAACCTTTGAGGTGGAAGGCTGTGGTAAGAGTGCGAAAGCGCCAGGATAAGTCAAGCGCCAGCCAATGAGAATGTCTTTTTATCTAGCCAATGAGAATTGAGACCAAACACAACCAACATGCCTTCCTTTAGTATTATGATATATTCACAAATAGATATTCGTGAATAACGAGTATTTTAGGACAAATACTCGAGTATACTTGTGATTAATTAACAACATTACAAATAAAGTAAATATAGGCTCGAAAATGTAAATAATAATGTTGAAGCACTATATTAGTGTTTAATAATACTATAAATACAGTCTGTATACATTTCCGAGTACTATTACATGATACAAAATTGTGGCAGTACCGAGAATTGAACTCTGCTGGTCAGCTATCACAGGAAGGCCTGACCTTAATCCAGAGTCAGCACCCATAACCACTAAGCCACACAGATTTTATTACACTTACATGTCAATAACATTATATACATATTCAAACATAGCTGAATTAAGTTATATATTGAATGTTTGCTTAAGTAATGAATAACTCACATGCTCGTGCTAATGAGCACGTGATGTCAGTGAATATTTGCGAATATTCATGAATAAAGTACCACGAATATTCGTGACATTAAACTGATTATTTATACTCAAGTAGGTACTCATGTAACGAATATATCCATCACTCGTGACTAATTATTCGCGAGTAATGAATGGCAAAATACTCATGAATAATCATGAATATTCGCTATTCATGCCCATCTCTAGGAAGGTGAGATTGCCAGCTGGATTGGGCAGTTTTGGTAGTGCTACAATGTAGGTAGGTGTATAAATAGTCAATGCATCTCTTTCAATGTACAATGAAGTAATACCTTCAATGCAATCATTTTATTGCTCCTCAAATTATGTGACCAATGGAATCTATTTGTATAGGATGTATGGCACTGTGTATGGGATGTATGGGGAAGCTGTTATGGAGAAGCTGGTATGGGATCTGTAGATTTATGCACCCTCCAATTCTCCATATGTGTACGGAAAGTGTATGGGAGCTATGGTGCCATACTCTCATACATTTGCCAACTTGCTGATGATGTGAAGCTATGTCCTGTGATAAAGATACAAAAACCAATTTCTGGTCCAGAGTACAGAGTCCAGACACAAACCCAAGAACTGAAAGATGCCCGGAAGCAAAAGATTTGATTTTTGAGCCATGTAGAATAAATTTTAGTTTTCATACAACATCTAAGAAGGTTTATGGGCATGACTATGATAGCTAGGATATATATAAAATTCTTCATAATATGGCCATATACAAACACTATGCCAAAATGCAATATCTCTCAATCTTTGAAATATTATTAATTATACCATGAAATATGTGATATTTTTGGGCATACAACACATTCAACAATCCAATGAAATAATATCAGCAGAAAACAGTCAAAAACATTCAAATCAAGGCCATTAAATTCAAAATTACCCCAGAAAAATTGCTACTTGAAGCTTATTAAGCTCTAATTCAACAAATTTCTGATATTTTGTCATTCCATAAATTAAAATCACTTCAGTATTCAAAATACTATAAATCACCCACTAAACCTTCCCATGATTTGTCCTCATTCATCTGCTCTTGTAATTTTGAATGAAAATAGACATCTTCAATTTGAATTAATGCATCAATATGGCATGTTCCTTCTGGGTTTAAGCCATGATATAGAAGCCTTATGATCCCCATGGTAAACCTGTACAAAATTAATTGCAAGAAAGGTCAGGAACACATTCAAAAATACACATTAGCTGAGTCAATATCTATACAAATTACCCCAAAAAATTGACCTATAACTATACTATTTTTACATCCTTTTTAAATGTGTAAAATGGAGTATCTGTGGATTCAAAAGGGCTACAATATTGCCCCCAAACACTAATTGTAATATGCACTACTTGCCCCACTACTTATGGTGAAATTTCACATGTTTGGTCAATTTTTGCCGCCACAGTATATTTGAGTTCATATATTCCAGGTTCCTCCTCAATACAAGGTTTGATTTGAAACAAGAACAGAACAACCAGAATGCCAGGTGGCAAAGGTCAACCGTCAAAGTGTCCTTACAAGAACCGCTTTCGGAAGTTCGTTCACAAATCACGAGAGACGAGTGATGATTGTCCGTCTAATATCTCCTGCAAAACTTTGTTGTGAAGATAGGGAATAATCTTGGAGCATTGCAGTACCCGCGCTGCAATAACTTGGTGCCAAAAAAATCCACCAAAAATAACTAGACCGAGAATTACGGGATCTATCTAAAATGTACTGTACTTGTGAGTATAAACCCAAGACTACACGAAATCGCCCAAGCAAATATGTAGCTTTTTAGTCAAACTGGCGCCGTCTGTAATGTACATCTCTCGGTGTTTTAGGCATAGTGATCATCGTCTAAAAGATTCAATGAGTAAATAGATATCACAGAGAAACAGTGAGCATACATGATAATTATGTTCTGGCAATCCAGTAGAAAGCTCAAACTCCATCTTGCGAATGAGAGTAGAGAGGATGGTTCCCAGGTATGCGAACTAGTCGGATAAGATGGAATCAGTGTACGTTCAATAGCTCCATTAACCAAACTTCACCTGTTCACCAATACACCTATGCCTCGCAGCTCCAAACGGCTGATATGGACTATCCGTCCCTTTACTCACTGCACCAAACCCAAAGTAAATCTTCTCCCACCCTCATCAATATACTCTTTCAATGCCATCATCGCTACACCTCAGGGTCATTCCACCGCGAAGGCTCGGCGTGGCCTTTTGGTAAAATGTATGTGCCTTCCGATTTCGAGTTGGGAGGAGCGAGAGTAGGACATCGTCACCAACTGCGTGCACGATGCTGTGGATAGGAGGGTGTACGCGGAGGGTTTCTCGGATAACAGAGTCCAGGACAGGAAGATCACGGATGTCTTCGTAGGCGAAGGGACGGAATTTGCCAGGTTCACCGTTGACGCCAAAGTGTTTCACTTGTTCTTGGTATAAGGCCTCGCTGAAAACAGTCGTTAGTTATTGGCATTTAACAAAAGATGAAAGAACTCACGCGGCATCCTCTCTATCGGCCAAGTGCAATAGAACCCATGAACTGGTTGCGGAACTGGTTTATTGGCTGGCCATGAGAAGAGCGATCATGATATGTGCAATTTCGTGGTCCTTGAGAGCTTTACCGGAACGGTATTTCTGGTCTAGGATGGCGGCGATCATATCGTGGTCGTGCTAACAGACATATACAGTGAGGACAAAACAGACATGAGAGCTCAATAGAACATAACGCACCTCGCCCGATCCTCTAGCTCTCCTCTTCTGAATAAACTCTACATAAAAGTCGCTCATCTTCTTCTGTGCCCTGTCTCTCTTCCTACCAACGGTAGATTCGGGAACATGAACGTGAATCCACCATCCAAATCGGTGTAAATCTGTGCGAAACTCTTGTTTATGACCTCGCTCCCTTGAAGTGTACGGGAGGCTGTGAGAATCGTGATTTCTAAAAGAGCTTTGACGGACTCGAAGGAACCCCGGGCGGTTATGTCGTTGGATTGGTACGTGGAGAACGAGGCGTCGGAGGAAATGAATTCTTCGACCTCGTCTTCAATCATGCCGACGTAGGCACGGAAGTTGTCGGTTGAAAGGCCAACTTTGACAACTGTTAAGATTTCGTTGGGAACGTCGTAAACGACATCCTTACAGAAAACAGGAGTGGTGAGGTGCTATTGTACAAATGTTAGAGATACGGATAAGAAAGGTAGAAATGAACACGAACAGTGTAAGCATCCTCCGCATTGAATACAGTACTCTTCCTAACCAGCATGAAGTTGTTTCCTTTCGGTCCTAGACAGAATGTTACCTTGCGGCTAAGCAAGATGAACATTGTCGTACTATAACTTGGTTAATTTCGCTCCAATGAACGCGTTGGCGCGTTCTCACCTTGGCCTGGCAAGCAACAAAAAACTTCATGGGGTCGTTTCCATACTCTATGGCGGAACCAACGATAGGAAGCCAGTGGAACACGACCGGAGGGTCAGTCTTGGGGCGGGGTATAATCTATATTGTACAGAGAATTCGAGGAATTAAAGGAAAGAATACAAGAATCATTAGTATATTGTACAACACTTCAATAAGGAGCAAAGAGACGTACAAGCTGCCAGAGTATATTCACCACAACAGCTAATACTGGAATGTTAATGAGCGCGAGCAAAATGACCCTTGTCGAAGCCATTTCTTGAGCTTGAGCCAGGTACCCTGACCAGGCATCGGGTATCGTTAGAGGTATAGTACCGTTCAAACTTCAAAGGGTCGGGCCATAAATCCATTGCATCCAGTTGTGGAAGAGAGTAGGCGCTTAACTTTAATCTTATCGATGAAGATGCACGGCGAAAGAGCGCCTACTAGTACTCCCATGCTCACAATTAAGGCATCCGCGCTGCTTGGTTGCCACTCGGAAAAACATCGTATAAAAGGCTCGCATACTTTCCACTTGTCCTCATTCGCGATATGGATAGCAAAGTTTCCGAGAGCCCATCCAACTGGGTCATGACGCGTCCGAGGTCTCGATATCACCTTTACGCTCTCCTCCTCATCCCTTGTCTCCTACTTGGTTCCCTTGCTGGACACAAGCACTACTGTTATGCTATTTCCAATCCAGACATCGACTTTAGCGCCTCTTCCTGCGCGATGCATTGTACCCTCAGAGCTCCAAGAATACAGACCTTTGGGAAGAGTTTGGTCAAATACTTGGGACAGACGAGTCTAAATAGTTGGCAATTGGAAAATTGAGTGGTTGATACAGATTCCGTGAGACTCAGCCTATTTGCCTTACGATTCACAATGTACTAACATTTGCATAGTTCCGAATCTTACGACAACATGCCACCGCCAGGCCAAGACCCGCGATGGGAGACAATGGGTCTTGTACATGATTATTTGGCAGCAGAGTTTCCCTTGATGTGCGTTACTGCAATTTCTAACGACTCTACTTACAAATTTATCGTATTCTCAGTAACAAAACCTTGTCTCTTGCCAAAGTAAACACTTATGGGCTCATATACGAATGGACTGGTACAAACTCTTCTCTTAAACCGTACATTCTCGCTGCTCATCAAGGTATTACTTGTCTCTTTATTTACCCCATTCTGTACTCACTAGCACTCTGATAGACGTTGTACCTGTCAACCCCGAAACTGTTTCTACCTGGACACATCCCCCTTACTCTGGCTTTTTCGATGGGGAAAGCATCTGGGGTCGAGGCGCATCAGACGATAAAGCCAGTTTAACAGCCATTATGCTGACACTGGAGACGCTAATTCAGAAGGACTGGACACCCGAGAGAACGATCGTGCTCGCGTTTGGATTTGATGAAGAGGCGAGCGGGATTTATGTGAGTGACGATTTTATTATTCGCATTCTCATCAACTAATTTCCATACCAGGGTGCAAAGTATCTTGGTAAAGCTCTTGAAGAGACTTATGGTAGAGATGCGTTTGCTTTTATTGTCGACGAAGGAGGTGCGTGTAACTCTATCTACACGGGGAAAGCGCTGACAGATGATTGACTCTTGAACAGGAGGATTCAAAGACGTCTATGAAACCATCTTCGCTACTCCCGGTGTTGCAGAGAAAGGACACGCCGATATCAAGTTGGAAGTAACATCCCCTGGAGGTCATTCGAGTGTTCCCCCAGTTCATACGGTATGATACTCTTTTTAATTGGTCCTATGTCTGCTTAGTTCCGTTGACAGACAATTGGATACCTTGCTTCGCTTATTACGGAGTTCGAGAAAAACCCATACCCCGTTGAACTTGTGAGCTTTGAACCTTCCGTTCTACATTTCTTGTCTGATTCATCCCGTACTATAGGCCCGAGACACTGTTCCCTACGACAACCTCGTCTGCATGGCCGCACATAGCCGTGACATTCCTCGCTCTCTCAAACGCGCCATATTCCGCTCCGGTCACTCCAATGCCGCCTTACATCGATTCGAAAAGGATTTCGTGCTACAAGACAAATTCTATTCCAGTCTCGTCGGGACGACGCAGGCAGTGGATATCATTTCCGGAGGGGTCAAGTCAAATGCATTGCCGGAGAGTGCATTTGCGATTATTAACCATCGGATTAATACTCTTAGGTATAGCACTTGTTCTCTCTTTTCCGATAATTGTGACTGACCAAGAGTGCTATTGACAGCTTTGTAAACGAAACCGCCGCACGCGACACACAGACTATCACTTCCCTCGCCGAGTCGCTCGGTCTCACTCTCAAAGCGTTTGGGGAAGACGTCATTCCCGAGTCTTTCTACGCCACTTCTCATTGCTCTTCCCAATCTTCCTCAACATCATCATCAAAGGGCCACATCGAACTCTCGCTCGCATTCAATCATGAGCTCGAGCCAGCTCCACGTACGCCGACTTCAGGGAAAGAAAGCAAGCCATGGGACTTTTTGAGTGGAACAATCAAGGCGACGTATTATTCTCATCGGGCCCAAGGAATCAAGACTGAAACGACCGCGACCGATGGGGATAATGTCGACTTCGACGTTGAGGACGAGAAGAAAATTATCGTTAGCCCAGGAATGTCGACGGGAATACGGGTGAGGTTTCGCTTCTGAGGTTTAATGATTACTGACGTGAAATTCTTTTTTTTAAATCACTCCCCAGACACGAAATATTACTGGAATCTTACTCGACACATCTTCCGATACAACCACAAAAACGCGGCGTATGGAAGCGAGATTGCAACCGGCGTGCATACGGTTAATGAGAGTGAGTTTTTGTTTCATTGAATTTTGCTTCATCTCGAGTTCTATTCGTTCATCGCTGTCTCTGACTGCTTGCGTGAAAACTGACCACATTCCCTGTAGATATTCCTCTAGACCACTACCTCGAAATCATCAGGTTTTTCACGACGCTGAATAATGAATGCAGATGAAGCGGAGGTGTTTTAAATTTGAACGGCGGCTGACTGCCATGTAGTATGCGTGTACTACTTAGTAACTGGGTTGTATACTATGTGTTGTAAAGTAAGTAAAGTTGAGTGCCCTAAATGACAAATCATCGAAAAGAGGTCTCGCTAGGCTGTTTAGAAAGCGAAACAAGAGGAGAGGGGAAATGTCTATTAGAACTATGAAGTAAAGTTGAGGGAATGAGTGAAATCGGCGTCCAAATTTCGGACTGGCGCCAGAACATTTCGGGATGAAGCAATCTCTATCTCTCTGACGTAGGCCTAAAGCAGTCCCCTCTAGAGGATGTCGGAATAAATTGAGAATTACGAGGATTCTACAATTATACCGATCCTCTAGAGGGCGGGTCACCAAGCTATCTCTGATGCGTCATGGACTCTGAACTTCCTGGAAAATGCTGGAAAATATGAAGTGGATGAGTATTTGGCTTCTGAGTCGAGATTTTCAAATTTCTGGAATATAGCCCCTTTTCAATCCTTAACGCCACTAGCGTGGCAATCCCAGACTGGCCTAAGCTCTGGAGACTCACTTTAGGTACAAAACCCAGGCAGAAACGATAACATATTGTAGCACCTTTTAGAAAATTGCACGCTATCAAACTAATATTGTCAAGTACAAATTAAATAGTACCATCTACAGAGAAGCGATTGGACATCCAAGCGTACTCACAGCTCCAGTTGGAACAGTGTGTCGCAAATTGCCATATACTGTACCATTTTGATCGACCGTTCAGTCATGCATCATGGGTGCCTCTGAACTGAACTAAAATCCCAGTTCGTCATGCAACATTTCCGTCTCTGAACTGAAAAATAATTTGCCATGTTTCTAGGCTTGTTTAGGCTTTTTTGAGGCTTTTTTGGCTCATTTTTGCGCATGCTTGGTTGTGCACAGTTGTACTTACAGTATACCAGTAATGGCAACTGATAACTAAGGCTTACCACCGTTCCGTTCACGGTCACGGCCGTTTTTGATAGTCATTTTGCTTGACACGGGACGGTACCGTAAAATGACCGTCTGTGGCTGTCCGTAACGGTCAGTTGGGCGCTAACCCAGCGCTTAGACTCGAATGCACTAGATGTAGATAAAAAACATTTTACAGGTCATTTTGGATCTGTATATAAGTATATGCACTGATTCAACTTAATTTACCCCAATTATAGCTCAAAATTACGCAAGACTTGACCTGGCCGTGGGATCAACTACGGCTCGGCAAGGCTCGGCACACATTAAAGGTCTTGTGTCTTGCTTGTTTCTCCCTACAAATGAAAGTGAGTGCATAGAATTTATTCTTCGGTCATTCTTCAACTGTTTGAGGTCATAATAAATTCAGAAAAAGTGATTCTTGACCACAGCGTTTTGGGTACATCAGCAAAACCTTGGGTGTACTGGACAGAGCTGTACAGCTCTGTCCAGCACTCATAGCACTCATAGCACCCATAGCAAGGTCCCCATCTGTCCAGAACTATGGACCGCTATGGATTGCTATAACTCACTATGGATTTCTTGCAAATGACATCTGTCAGTGCGGTTTCAATTGAAAACTGAATGTATGACTGTTTTTGGAATCAATTCCCTCACTCAATTGCAAGCGAAAATAATAATAATAAAATCGTATCATATTGTCACGGCCATGGTATGTAGTAAGCATAGCGACTCAAAAAGTACAACGATGTAGTGTAAAGTATGACTACATATTGTAAACAAAGCTAAAGTACTGTAAATACCAAACCAGTAACACTACCGATGCTTAATTAGATGTATCAAATAAAGTCCAAGGGCGAGACTTACCAAGGACATCCAAACTAAAGCAACTCGGAGCTTTGACTTGGGAAAAAAAAGGAAGTTGGGGGGAGGGAAGGAAGGGAACTTGGGGAAGTTGCAACGTCGATGCATCAATGCTATATAGCATTGGCGCGAGAGACTGACAGCTGTCAAGATGTTGACAGCTAGCTCATGTGTTCAGTAATCTCATAGGAGCTCATAGGAAGCCATAGCATTTCATAGCACTATGGCTGCTATGACCTGCTATGGCTTCCTATAGATTGCTATGGCCTCTATGGCCATCACCCAGGTTTTGCTGATGAACCGTGTCACGGCCGTGTTGACTGTTCACGGACGGTAAATAATGGTACCCAAAAGAGGTCTCACGGGATGGGTACTGTTCCGTGTCACGGTGACTGTGAACCATGGGTACACGGTCACGGTGGTAAGCCCTACTGATAACAGTGAACCCCATGTGAACCTGTATCATATTGTAGGCAGCAGGCGGGAATTAGGTTTGGTAGAGTATATAAGTATACCAATGGCACTGAAAATGATGTATGATCCACAGCCCATAATGAACCATTGTGAATTGATACTTATTACAAGTAAACTAGTAACACATACATACTTCCATTGGCACTTTGGAACTGGCACTGAACTGGTGAACTGAACTCAAAATTTGATCCATCATGCATCATTGGTAGCACTGAACCAATGAACTGATGGTGCCAAGGCATCATGCATCATCCTGGATGAACAGTTGATTGAAATGGTACAGTATACCAAAGATTGTCATCCTTGAAACCACGCACTGCGAAGCTGATAGTAGTAGTCATTCCCGCTGTCTAAAATCGATGACCAACTACAATGCCAAATATCCTCTCCACCCCAAAGAGATCGTCAAAGTGAAGGACAAGAAGAACTGGTTAAGAAACCTGGTGATGCATTATGCCTGCACACGACCCAACTGAGCTGTAAAAGCCGTGTCCAGATGGCATCATCACGCTGTATAGGTGGCAAGTTTGTGTTCCGCAAAAGCGAGACATTCCCAAATGTGAGATCTGGATAAAGAACCATGGCGTGAGTTGCCGATATGAGAATTGTGTGCGCTGTTAAGGGTGAACCAAGGATGTGTTTCCAAATGGTGTGATTGGTAGTCTCAATGACGTTCACGCTCTTTCGACTGAGTCTGTGATAACCCCAGACTGCATGAATGCTCTTGTCACAATACAGATGGATAGATTCCAGGTTTGGACTAAACCTAAGCATACAGTGTATAAGCGGAGGCAATCTCGTAAGAGCGAGAACATACCCAAAATTTACCAGTGCAGCATGCAGCGCTTTTGCTCTATTAAAACCCACCAGTATATCCAGTGGAGATGGTGCTGAAGTCTTTACAACCCCAATGCATGCCATTGCAGAAGAGCCCACAATAACTGCAGAAGCCTCAATCATAGCCAAATCGAAAATCTGCAATTCGGGGAAACTGCCATACCTCAGCAGGATGTTGGTCAAAGCTTGAAGTTTCTTCTTCAAACATTGTCACCAGATTAGACTCGTGATCGTAAATAATACTTTCTTCAAGGCCTGGCAAAACATTGCCAGTCAGGATACATATCTAATACACATTGATCCAGAGGAGGCAGGCCAGCGTATAACAGATTGTGAGCATGTAGAAAAGTGAGCAGGGCAACAATTTTGGGTTTGCGGACAACATAGGGTGTGAGTTTTGATAGTTCTTTCGCGCCGCAATTTACGGGGACCAATGAATACAATGCTGATAACATCGTTGAGGTCGGAGCCCAGGGAAGCGTTGTAGCATTTTTAAACAAATTCATGGGATGCGCACATGTATTGCCACACATTTGAAATGGCTCAGAATCAGAAGAGCTGCCAAAAATGCGGGCAACATGGGCTGTTGTACAATAAAGACTGCAGGCCATTTCTTCTACCCAAGTTATGTCTTGCAGATCTGGAGGTAACTCACCACAATACATATGGTTATTCAGCGCTAGCCAAGGCATTTCATTCTTCGAAAGAGCCGTATAACACATGGAACAGAAATATAGGTCCACCTGCAAACACTGTAGATTGATTGCACGGACTCCTTTTGGTTCAAGCAGAAGACCATCAAGAGATGGATGGATGTATGTAAACCTAGTGGGAGGCGTGTGGTCAAGAACATACTGATTCTTCACTCGAAGGATCTTCGAGAGGAGGTAGACAGCAGCTGATTCCAGCTAAGCCTTTGCCAAATATCCCGATAAGTGTCGGGGAATGTTTTGCAATTTGACCCGATAAAATCAAAGAAAAAAAAATTTGCCCCAGGACACTATTTGCCAAATATTCTGATAGGGGGTGGATCATCCTCGGGTGCTGCTGTCATTTGATCGGCACAACGGCAAACTTGTGGATTCCGTTTCCACCCTTCCCAGGGCGCTTATTTGCTTGTTTTGATAAATATTTGGCATATTCTCTAGCTTCTGGCTCTTTTGCTAAATATTTGGCATAATTAATACTGCTTTCAAAAGTGGCGGGATCTGTGCGCATGCCCGCCCACCGGCAACCATATCATTGGGCGCTTATGGGCGCTTATTTCCCGAAAAAAGTCGGTCATTGGACTGCATAAATCTTCAAAAAATCATAAAAAATGTTGAAAATATTCAGGGATGCATTGATGTATACTGGCACTCAATTTGCATATGGTACAGGATCTTTTGCAAAATATCTTGATCACACTATACTGGGGGGCATGTACCCGGCCTCTGTCACTTACTTTCCCACGAAAAAAAACCAAAAAAATAGGTTCACTGGGCTTGATAAATCATGAAAAAATCATGAAAAACCTCGAAAATATTCAGGGGTGCATTGATGCACACCATTGCTTGATTTAAATATGGTACAGGATCTTTTGCAAAATATCTTGATCACACTATACTGGGGGACATGTACCCGGCCTCTGTCACTTACTTTCCCACGAAAAAAAAGAACCAAAAAAATAAGTTACTAGGCTTGATAAATCATGAAAAAAAACACAAAAAGCCTCGAAAATATTCAGGGGTGCATTGATGCACACCATTGCTTGATTTAAATATGTTACAGTATCTTTTGCAAAACATCTTGATCACACTATATTGAGGGGCACATACAGTGGCTGCCAAAATCAACGTCACCCCCCCAATTTAGTTGCCTATTCAGTAGCCCATTCAGTAGGTCACGTGGGGTGACATCAATTTTGGCAGCCACTGTACCTGGCATCTAGTGAGCACTGGCAATGACACCCGGATCGATGTCCGTTTGTACTTGTTTGGTCTCCAATACATTCAAGATTTGTCAATAGTACAGACGTTTATCCCTTGTACTAGCATTCTAGAGTCACCAAGTCGCATCAGAAGCGTGAATTATTGTTAGTACTTGACCTCCTAATATATGACAATGAAAATTATACAAAATTATACACTATAATGACGAAAATGTGATAGAAAATTAATCTCGATTATATCCTACTTCCTTCGCCTCTTCAAGATCACTTTCCACCTCCATTAGAATGCATCTGCTGTGTCTTTTTGGCAGTGACACGGTCCTGAGAGCCTGATTATTTCAAAAACTTGCCGGGACAATGATCTGGGTCAAAGGGGTCTCCGTGTTGGAAACAGGAAAGATTTCTATGATTTCATTTGTGACTCATATATATCCCAGACATAACACCACCACCTAAACAAGTGAAAAGACCACCGGAAACATCATATTCTATAGGCAGTTTACTCCAA
>ML769649.1:60835-94743 GCA_009733575.1 Gymnopus androsaceus JB14
CTGTGGAGGTGCTTTATCGAATGCTTCTAATAATAGCGATGCTTTTAGATCTTCTATTTTGACTGCCCAGAGTTCGAAGATTGTTACTACTGTTCCGTTTTCCTGTGAATCTGCCGGTATATTATTCAGTAATTAATTTTGGAATAAGCAGCTGAGGCTTACCGTGATGCCCAACAGCTTGTTCAGCTGTACGGCTCAAAAAATTAATGTTGTCGTAAACTTCACCAAAGAGACCAACAGCAGCAACTCCATGAGCTTTGGTCCGTACTGAAATGGACAGTCGTTGGAGTGTTCCGATTTTCCATGGGCGAATCTTCTTCTTAATCGGAACAGCTGTTGTCTCTGGCTCAGAATGGTCGATAGAGGTAGTCGTAGTGGAAGAATTAGGGGCTATCGGTACAGGCTCCTCTTCAGTACCTGGATCATCTGCTTCATTGCGAACCACGTTCGTATAGCTTTCTGTGAGTCCAAGATGGGACAATACAGCAAAGCTCTGCCGTTGTGCACCTGAAGCATATAAATACAGCCCCATGACCCGACGTGAAAGATTATTGGCATTGTTGTGCTCCGCTAGACATTGCAGTATGGCGGAAGTGACAATCTACAAAACTACCGTTAACTGTTATTCTTCAGTAAAAGAACGAATTTTCATACCGTTTTTGCTTGAGATTTTCGAGCGGTTGAATGTGTGGGTGTGTTGATTGTTTTTGTGATAGATTCAAAGATACGCAAGATGATACCTGCCTCATCTCGGAAGTAGTCATAAAGCTTGGTAAAGCTAAAGGACTTGATCAAGTTCTCGTCGATATCCCTTCCCCAAGTCTTCAGTCTCCCCGAGCGTGTAATATGACGAGCTTGCTTGCCAAGCAGTGAGCAAACATGCTGAACTGTCCACTCTTCAAGCTCGTCACGGAGACTTGGTGGACTCCGGGAACTCTTCCACCAATTCAGAATCTGTGTAACTCGACCTGATACCGAGGCAAATTCATGCCATCGAGCAACACCCTGCTTCGACTCTGGATCCAAAACATACATCACAAACTCCCCGAACGTGGTCCTTCTTGAGCGTAGAAGTTCAAGACAATGGCGAAATGTTTCATGCTTCATGGCTAGCTCAGCTTCGACTGCCGCGCGATGCGCCTTCTCTGCTGCTGCCAATTTCTCCGAAATCGTCTGCTTCTGCTTCTCGTGTCCTTCTTTTATTCGCACCGCTTTTTTCTCGGCAGCTGTACCGTGGAGAGGAGGTTCCATAATAAAACCAGGAGTTAACTGCAGCGGTGAAAGTTCTTGTAGCGGTTGGGCCGCTGTTGGTGTATCAACGACTCGGATCGGTGTAGATTGTGTAAAATCGGAATTGGATCGTGGTCTCCTTCGATGGGGTGTATATGGAATTAACAGTGGACTTTGGTCAAGATTAGAGTAATGGATAGGTGAGATAGGGGAACTGAGCGGAGAACTCTGTAGTTGCATTCCAGGAAGATCCTGAGACCTGTTCTGAGATGTCGATGAGCTGTAGCAAGCTCGTATGGGTGAAGAAAAGACAGAAGACAGAGGTGAACTTGGTTGATTGGCCATTGAGTATGAACAAGGAGTGCGCGCTTAATTACTAGTACTCCTTTTTCTTATCATACTTCCCATGACCGGCTCCTCCATACCTCGTCATGCACAGCAAAAAAATGCGAGTCAAAAAGCCAAACGTCGTCGAGTGGAGACGGAGAAACATAACGAGCCACTGTCTTCAGAACCCCTAACCGATAAAGACCTGGAAAGTCTCGATGAGCATGTCAAGGCCAAGTTTCACAAGGATTATACCTTGAAGGACTTTCAGCTGGCAGCCACCAACGCACAACTCCAGCGAAAAGACACGATAGTCCATGCTCATACTGGAGCTGGCAAGACAGCCATTGTCGCAGCTCCTCACGCACATCCTGCAACCCAAGGAAAAGTTACATTCTTGGTCTCACCATTGATCGCACTTCAGGATGAACAGGCGGAGACGTTCCGAGAGGAGTACAACCTGTCTGCAATTGCAATAAACAGTAGTCATGGCGGACTGACTGCAAAAAATATGGCTGTAAGCTTGTTATCCTCTCAAAAATGCACATACTCACCATTAGATAGGAAATTTGTACTGGAAAATATCAAGTCGTTGTCATTTCGCCAGAGATGCTACTAACAAAGAGGTTTACAAGGAATGTGATCAAGAACCGCTCCCTTGCGCGACGTGTACTTTCCATTGTGATTGACGAAGCACACGTTATATCACACTGGGGATCTGGGTTTCGAAAGAAGTATGGTGAAATGGGGATCCTCCGAACCCTCTTACCAAAAGGAATACCATTCGTTGCTTTATCGGCTACCTTACCACCGCGCGTTCGAGAGGACATATTCAAAAAACTCCATTTCTCGAAGAAGGATGGGGGCTACGTTGACATAAACATCGGTAACGACAGACCCAACGTGTCACTGGCTGTCCGCGCAATGCAGCATCCCATGAACACCTTCAAAGATCTCGACTTCTTGATTCCCCAAAACACCGCCCATGCGACTGACCTGAAGAAGACGTTTATCTACTGTGACGACACGGCATTAGGAACCGAGATTCAGGATCATCTCGAGGAACTCTTACCAGACGAACTTAAAGGCCAGGGTCTCATTCGGCCATATAGCGCGGTGTACTCCAAGTCATATCGGACAGCCGTCATGAAGCTTTTCAAAGCTGGTATTGTTCGCATATTGGTCTGTACCGATGCCGCAGGCATGGTATGTCCTACTATAAAATTTTCGAAATGAGCATACTAACACCGAAGCTAGGGATGCAACATACCTGACGTCGATATTGTCGTACAATGGAAACTACCTGGAACGTTATCGATGTTCATTCAGCGTGCTGGACGTGCTGCACGAGCCCAAAATCGAAAGGGTCTTGCTGTTCTTCTTGTCGAAAAGTCGGCCTATGGCTTGGACTGTGAGCGACTAGTCAACAAGCTACAGGCTGGAACAAAGTCATCAACCAGGGGTAGAGGAAAAGGAAAGGGAAAGGGAAAGCCTACGGAGAATGAGTCTACACGCACGACTGGCGAATACGAGAAGTCGACTGAAAAGAATTACATGGAAAGCCATGGCGTGAAACGGGGTTCATACGATGGGAAGTCGGATACACATCCGAAAGCTGGCTGGGAGCCTCGCATTGATTTTCGGGCAAAGGACGAAGGCCTACTTCCATTCACACAAACGGGTTCATGTCGGCGAAATATTCTGACACAGGTCTACAAAAACCAACCGCCCAGTGAGTACATGAATATGCGATACGAATCTAAAACTCACCGATAATCCCTAGTTCCACTTGAAGGTGTCAGCTGTTGTGACATCTGCGATCCCAGTCTGCTGGACTCCATACGGCCTGGATATTATAGAGCACCTCCTCGTCAGACTGCCGTTACAAAAGGCGTCCCATACAAGCCAACACAGCTCGCCCTGAATGAATGGAGAATATCGACATACAAAATGTACCATTCCGATGACCAGTGGACCTTCGAGGCAATACTTGGCGGAGACCTTATCAAGCTACTGGCATCCGTGGGCCCTATCAAGTCTTTCGAGAGGCTAGAAAAGATATTGGGAACGCAGTGGGGATGGTGGGATCACTACGGTCAAAACCTCTGGGAAACCATCGAAAAACTCGAAATGCCAGAACTAGTACCGCTGCCCAAAGGAACTAAACGAAAAGAGAGTGAAGATATGGAGACAGGTGCGAGTCAATCAAAGAGAGGTCGGATTGGATCCAGCGGTGGTGGTGGTAATGAATCAGAAGCAATACCAGCATTAACTTCTGTTCATCAACACGCATATCAGCCTCATGTCCCTGCCAATCTTCCCGTGTCTCGACAGCTCCCATCGACAGCGGCGGGACCCGCTACACCAGCTAACAGCAACCATCGACATTACCAGAATCCACCACGATTCATCCATGATTCCCCTGCTTATTCCGGCTACTACAACCAAGCGACTTCCTATCCTTCCCCAATGCCCACTCCCCACAATCCATATCCTTACTATCATAACCAGCCCAATGCGCCGGTGTCCAACCCCGGAAACCAATACGTCTCACCCGGATTCACCTATTCACCTTCCTTCCAAACACCTTCCAGACATCTAAACCCGGTTCCCTTCCTCTTTCACCCAGACCAAAGTCCATTGCCGCCAGCTTCTCAGCCCTTCCGACATCCTAATTCCAACCCGCCGCCTTCACAGCCCCAATACGACGATCTAGCGAGGCTGAATCCTACAAATTACAGTGAGGAATCTCAATTTTTTGAATCTTCACCAGGTTTCCGATGGGATAAGCAATAAAAATGGTTTATTAGGATCTTTAAATGTTTCTGCAATAGATGGTCCAATTTATTTGAAGGGACAGTGTTTCGACGACGTATGGAAAGCAAAACTGAGAATGAGCGCTAAGCGCAGAAATCGAAATTTCACCAAGTTAAAGTCACGAAAATGTGACTCTGTTAGTGACGCGGGTTTGGTACCAGCCGTTCTCCGAACTTGCTCCCGTAGGTCAGCAAGTATTTGTCATTTTGCAAATTCGGAGAACGGGTGGTTCACGAGCCTACGGCTTTCTGCATGGGAACACAAGGTGATAGTATACAGGATGCAAGGTACGGGTTTTTGGTCGTACCAAACGGGCCGCCACAGGTACTTCGATGGTTGCCGCCGTAGGTGATTGAATAACGAGCGAACCCACTTACCGCCGCAGGTAGTTAAATGACTGAGAAACCCCAGTGATTTAGCTAGCAGTCGCAGGTTTTGAGTAAGGTTATGTTATGTTATGTTATGTTATACTACGGCAAGTTGGCTCGGAAGTTTGTTTCAAATGTCCCCGCGCGGCGCTATTAATGTTGCGGGTGTGAAATTTGACCCATGCAAGGGTGTATGTACAATACATCTACAGACGCGTATATACCAAAATGATGCTCTAACTATCTCCGCAAAAATAAACCAAATTTCCATCCACTAGGCTTCCTCAGCAACATCCATATCCTCATCCTCCTCATCCCGATCCTCCTGGCTGAGTGGGGGGCCCATACGTTCAGCTAACTCACTCTCAAGCCAGCGGATCCCCTGAAGGATTCGATTATTCTGATCCTCAATGGCAGCGTTCTGGCGGCGAATAACCGTCAGCTCATGGGTAAAGTCCAGCGTTAAACGTAGAATTGCGCCGTTGGCCTCGGACAAGCTGAGGCGGAGGCAATGGAGTTCTTTCCCCATAGATGACTCGGAGTAGTCAGATGAGTCCTGGTTTGTGGAGGGCGAGACCGACTTGTTTTTTGCATTGGGCAAGTTGGAAGGACCAGCGACAGCGGCTGGTGGGGGAAGAAGCGTAGATGGGTGGAGGGCATTAGGCGGGGCGGAAGGCTTGAAGGATGGTTTCAAGGAAGGATTGGAATTGGTCAAGGGACGCGATGGGGTGGATAGCTTGGGCAAGGAATTGCGCGTGCCTGAGTTCGAGGCGACTTGCTTGACTTGGGGAACGGGTGATTTCGAGGGGACTTGGCGAACTTCCTTGGGTGGAGCGGAGGAAGTCGCAGCCGACTTTGCCACAGGCCGAGATGTTTCAACTGCTGGCTTTTGAGCGACTGTACCATTTCCGACCCAGCTACACGAGCGTTTGGCCCTGTGGCAGTTTGAGCACGCTTTACCGCTGTCAGCGGCCACACAGTCAGACCTGAGTTGGAGGCAACGGTCGCATGGAGCACGAGGGACTACAGCGGCAACCGTCTCCGGGGTGTGATTAGGATATAGATGTACGCAAGTAAGTCCTTCCGTACACACACCTTGCGCTTCTGACGCTTCACCGCATCCGCCGCATCGACTTTCTCTTTAGCTAGTCCATCACTATCCTCGTCAGACGTCTCCTGCATGCAATCAGGATACAAAAAATGCACCCAAAGTCAATTCTACACACCTCGTGTTTCCGCTTATTGTTCGCCATCTTCCCTTTCCCTTTCGACTGTGGTGCCTTGCCATCAGTGTGGACATGTGGCGCAGATATAGGCCGCTAGCGGCCAAGCTCAATAGGAGAAATTTTCATAAGAGAAGCACTAACCTTTTGAGTTTGTGGAACAGATTTCGCCGCAGCCTCTTTTTGGCGTCTTTCTTCGTCCGCTTGCCTAACACCTTGCTGACGTTCCAGCTCCGCCCGCCTTTCCTCCTCTACCCGGTTCCTCTTCTCCGCCTCTTTCAACTTGGCCTGGGCCTCCTCCTCCTCCTCCGCACGTTTCTTTTTCTCCGCCTGCACCCGCTTTATCGCCTCTGCCAACTTGGCCTGGGCTTCCTTGACCTCGGCTTGCGCCTCGTTGATAGGATCGCTGACGTTCTTCGTTTTGGTTTGATTGGCTTTTGACATAGCAGCGCAAAGTTGGAGATGGCGATGGGCGAAATCGAAAAGTCGTTACATATATACACGCCCTAGCTGCGCACGGACTTTATTATCACGTGATCTCGCGTGGATTTTTTTCGCCGGATCACGGAAGCTATGCGGGACCGCGGCGCTGATACTTTTGTTTTCCGCATAGGGAGTGTGCTACGGCCTGGGATTTAGAAATTTGAAAAGGAGTAGAAATACAGCTTACATTAAACCGTCCGCCGCAGACTCCTCAGACTGTGATGGCTAATGTTTTCCACTGTTTGTTCCGGTTGCAGGACGGATAAATACTCAAGCCGCCCCACGACCCACTCAGTGAATACCAGCGTGAATCGTATGCGGCGCTGCCAAATATCTGCCTCCGACCGAGGCTGCCTCTGTGCAGGACCGTCCAAGCACGGCTAAACGTTTTAGCCGCCTCTTACCCTGTGCTTTTTAGCTATCCTTCTCATGCGATAGGAAGCATACGCCAGATACCATTCAGTATCCAGCTCTAGAGAACCGATGTGCTCTACCAGCGCGGGTGCCATCTGGATGATGGTGGCCCCAGTCAAGCAAGTAATCCCTTGTGTAGTAAGATTACCTGCCATGGTGTTGACGAAAAATGGTGTTGACGAAAAGGCTGTTGGAAGAAAGACGGCTGTCAAGTGGTGCCTGGAATGGGTCAGAGCCAAATCGGGCTCTGGCAGAGCTCAATAAGGAAATCTGAGTAATATTGCTTACCATTGTGTTCCACAAGATGTTTCAGAGCCGAAAAAGGATCTGACAGGCATTGTACTTGACACATCACCCAAATGAGGTGCCTGCGCCACATGTATGATTAGCCATGTGCCGCGGTGCGTGCATTTTCATCGATTATCGGTCCTTTCTACTTCCCTCATTACATCTTTGCAACTCGGAACCACTATGTCCAGTGGCGGAAGACCCAAAGGCAGCAAGAACCAAGAAGGTCATCATGCAGGAGGATATAGGGAGGGATCCGGCCGAAAATCCGCTTCGCAAAGAGGCGGAACTCATCAAAATTTGAATGGACCTTCATCTCTTTCGCGTGCTGGCACACAGTGTGAGTGATGGATGTATCATATACAGTTCAATTACTCATATATGATATAACTGCAGGGGTTGATCAAGGCAACTCACAAAGGAACATTGCTCCAATATTTTGTAAGTGTAGATTTGCAATGATTAGTACTGATTTGATAAATTTTTACATAGTGAGGCAGATAAACAGGTATACCCTCAGATAGCAGCACTGTACATTGTTCTGACCTGCCTTTAAATGTACAGACAGACATCATCTAATAGTGAAGCAGGAGAGTCTAACAATCAAGATGAGAATTTGCCTGCTGGTATGTGCCAGTTTACTATGCCCTTTTCTGAAACTTGAATAAAAATATTTGTATCCATAGTTGATCCAAGCATGCCCTTTCATTTTATACCTGAGTGTTCTGACTTTCAGGATTTCAATCCCGAATTTTCTGGAGCAGATGGTGAAGAATCATCTGGGCTAATTAATATCTATCTCAATGCAGTGAAGGATGAGATAAATCACTATATGCAGAGTCACTCTAAGCCCAAGTGCTATGAGGCAGGTGACTTCTGGATTAGGGCTCCAGTGCCTTATTTTGCTTTTCACAAAGCTGTATTCAGCAACAATGAAAGTGTAGAACTGGATCCTGCTGTAAGCTACAGACCAGATATATTTTTGTGGATGCCACAGACATTGGACAGGTGCAAGCTGTATTGCCCTATGTCTGACTGCAGATACCATAAAAAATACCAGAAGGCTCATGAGTTGAGTCACAAGGGATGGAATACAACTCCTGTGGCTAGAAGGGTAGTCTTTCAACAACAATTATTATGTTTTGACACAGAGAGTTGAGTGCAAGAAAGGCACAGATGCAGACCCACTTGGCTGTGGAAAGTCTTGGAACTACTATGACCCACTTATCTTGAGGCAGTTTGATCCAGCTCTTGTTTTGAATCTACCTGCATACTTTACACACAGGAGTGGTATTGATAAAAATGTTATGGCCCTAATAAGAGCTTGTATTGCCCGTGGTGTTAGTGCAAAAGCATTATCTGAAATTCTGAGGGAATTGCGGCTAAGCAGACATGATACAGAGGAGTTGATGTATTTGCACTTTATCCATACTGAAAAATCAAAGCAAGAGAGGCTTAATCAGTCTCAATGGTCCTATACACCATTTCCCAATTATAGTGATAAGTTAACATATGGAGGATTTTCTCCATCTAAAGATTACATCAACTCAGTCTACATTGACTTCATGGAGAATATCCGTCCCATTCTGGATCAATGTATGGCAGCTCAGTCTGGATATATTCTGAAATGGGATTTGTCTTTCAAGCTTCCCAAATATCTGATGAAGTTGAATGGTGTAATGGTATTCTCTGCTCTCTTTACAGTTGTCAATGAGTTTGAGCAAGTTCGCTTCCAAGCATTTGTACCAACTAAAGCTTTGACTCATGTACGATCAAGTCTAGAGGCACTAGTAAAGTCCTTAAAAGAACATGGTCATCCTCAACCAGTTTTAGGGTTTACTGATAACATTGCCAGTGATGAGAAAACTTTTTTGGAATGCATTCCATCATTTGGGATTGATATTGCCCCTATTGATTTAAATGAGTTTTCAGACTTGCCTTTAGCAAAGCTCCCTGATGTGGTGAAATCTGAAGTATGCTTAACTGAGGATGAAATTGAAAATGCTGCTCTGGGCATCCTGAGTCTTCTTAATGGAGATGATGAAAAACTATATATTGGTTTTGATATGGAATGGGCATTTAGTACTGGCCCCTCTGGCACTGGTCCTGAATGGACAGCACTTATACAACTTGCACTCCCAAACACAATATATTTGTTGCATACCTATCAATTGACCAAGTTGCCCACTTCACTTGTGACTGTCCTCTCTTCTACTCAAATCATGAAAATTGGCAGAAATATTGGTGGTGACTTTGCAAAACTGAGCAGGGACTTTGAAAACTTTATCTTGCCGAAAAAAGCAGAAAGGTCAATACATTAGCACCATTGAACTTGGACAGTTGGCAAAGTCAAAAAATGAGGTTCCAAAAGCAAATGCTTCATTAGCTGCAATAGTAGCTGCTACATTGCAGTTGAACCTCTCCAAAGATGATCAGGTGTCAGACTGGAACTCTCTGAATCTTTCAAAGGAACAAATTCATTATGCTTCACTTGATGCCTATATTTCATTAGAACTCTGGAATTCTTTGAAGTTACGAGATGACTCTGGGACTCCTATTACCTCAGCCACTAGGGTAGGTCAGTTGGTTACACTTCTGTCAAATAGAAAGGAGATAGCCAGGGGTGTGATCATAGAGCAACCAGAGGAAATTGAGATATTGCAATCCAATGCTGCCAGATCAGAGCCAAAGAAGGTTACTCTAAAAGTGTCCACTACAAAAACCCGTGCACTTATACATATCACTGAAGTCTTAGTTCCTGGATGCATTATTCCTCATCACAGACAGTCACACTCTGATATTCAGGATGGGCATGATAGTTTTGATGCAGTAGTAAGCATATCCTCTCTGCGCACATATATTCCACCTGTGCATGTACCCCAGAATATTGATGCACTAAAGCCAGGGGAGTGCTCCTTGATTGAGCCACCAACAAATGAGGATTTGAATAAATTGTCTATTGCTGAAAAAAAACACATTTATGCAGGTGGGCATAACAGAATTGGATGCTGATGAAGAGGAGGAAGAGAGTATGTTTGATAGTGTCATAGATGAGCCTGATGATGATATGGATATGCAAGCTGATGATCAGGAAACAGATGAGAGTGAAGCAAATGATGCAATGGATATAGATACTCCTGCAGAGCCAAAGAAAATGATATCTCGTATTTTGGCAGATGTGTTTCATATAATGGATAAAGTGAACCGTACAATTTCAAACAAGCACAGTCTGAGAAGTCGCTTTCAGTGGCTTTTAGTGACACCATTCTAGTCCCTGATGCAGGTGATAAAAAGCGAATGGAAGCATTTTTGGAAAAGAAAAAATTGACTTGGAAGATGGTTCAATCAAAATCACCACAGTGGTTGTGGAAGCGTGTTAGAAGACAGATCCCACTAAGTGAAGTACTCCACCCCATCCTAAAGAAATTCTTTGACTGCTGGGGACCTGTTGAATGTAGTGTACAGAAACTGCCCCTTTTCTCATCAGAAACTTGGCAAAAGGCAAATGCTGTATTGCATGATATTTTGAAGGGATGGGTGTCTGATCCTACTGACATTCCATTATACTCTTTGGAGGGGTATGACAAGAATGGACTTCCACTGTATCACTGTATACGTGGGACAAACTCAGTAGAGGGAGCAGTTCATAACCGCATTCGGAGAAATTTTGATCACGTGAAGCAAGTCCAGAATTAGCTGATGCACTGGTTGCAGATTGGCATCACAGACACAATGTAAATGCTGCAAGCAAGCATAAGTATGGAACATATCATGAAGGTCATTATGAGCCTTGGATTGAGCATGATATCCTTGATCTTAAAGCTGACATTCAATGGACAAAAACTCATGTTCCTGAGCAGTGGAGAGTTGTGCTTGAAACAGATCCTTTAACATTTCCTCCTACATCAGAAAAATTTGGCATTACAAGGATCTCAGATGAGATAAGAATTGCCAATGATTTTAATGTCACAGAGGAAGTTCTGGATAGTGAAGTGGAAATTACAGAAGTACCTGAATCTCTTTCCTCACATTTTTCTGGAATACCTTCACAGCTTCGCTTTGGGCGGCTATCTGGAAAGCAAAGAAACTCTTATACATATCTGGCAGGTGTACAAGGAACTAAGTATGCTGTCACTCCTATTCATACAAAGGAGGAATATGAGCTGTTCAATAAATTAGTGAAGATTGGTGGAGAGTTTGCTGCTGTTCGGGGAAAACCAAATTTTGAGACAATGGTGGTGTATTGGTCATCAAAGGCAAATGGAACCAACATTTTTTATAAGCTCAAGGAACATCTTTCTACATTCTATAAGAAATGGAATGAGCTTAGAATAATAAATCAGACAATGGTTCAATCGCATAATGCTCGTCAACCTCATCAACAGCATATTCAATCTGAAATGTATGTTGCTCAGACTTTGGAACCTTCACATCGAGCACACCCTGGAACAAATATTCTGCCTTCTAATCATGAACATATGGGCATTAATCCTACACACCTTGATGAGCCTGTACCTGGTGATTCCAATGAGCCTGATGATGCCATGCAAATAGATAATAATGACTTCAATGGCTCTGGAACTGGGATTCAGTCTAGCCAATTACCTATGAGTGAAAAAAGAGATAGGTTGAATGAATTATTTGGAATGTTTGATAGTAGTGGGGAATCAATGTTTACAGTAGCTCCTACTGCCAAAGTTGCTGCTCCAGTAAGAAACCCAACTGATCAACACAGGATGTTTTTATCTACACCTGCAAGCTCCCTTGATATAATTGAATACCAGCCTGGGGCAGAAGGAAACTCAAAGCGGGTACGAAGGTGTGGTGCATGTGGAAATCTTGGTTGCCCTGGTGCTAACCATTGCAAGAAGTGTACTAAATTTCCCCAATGTATGTATTTTGTCTTCTCTTTTTTTGATGTTATACTAATTGACATGGTCTTTTTTATTTTTATTTTATCAGGATCAAGTGTACAGTATATGGAATGAAAAAGCAGAAGTATTTGTATGTATGTATTACACTGTAAAGTAATAGAAATATGAAGTAAAAGTATTGCACTACAGCTTGGAGTTGTGGGAAAAAAGACAAAAAATAGACTTGCGTGCACCGAGGTTTGAACACGCAAGCACTCTCAGAATATAAATCAATCCGGCACACTTTACCCATGGACCATGTTGCTTTCTTTAGTTGGAGTCACCTGAAATCCTATGATGTACTCATCGGGTTTTTGAAAAACCGGTTGCCATTCCAGACATGACGTCGGAGCCAGAAAGACAGATGCCAAAGGCCAGCGTCGCACAAGAAGCCAAAGATACATACGTGATCTCCTGCCAGCCACCCGGGACATTCCCAACCTCGGCTTGCACATCCAGCTTATCTGCAACTTCACGAGTGACCCTTGACCTACAAAAATGAATCATGTTATTCTAGTGAGCTGTGTTGGCAAGTTCTCGGACTTTAGGCAGGGAAGTCTTCTCCACAGCTACTATAGAAGCAAAAGTCCTCTTCCCCTTCCTTCCTCAGTGGGGGCAATGATTCGTTATCCAAGCCATCCAGATGACCAACCCTTCGATATGATCATGTAAGTACTCCCCTGATACCAAAGTAAGATTCTCTATTCCCCAACCTCTGCCGAGTCTTCTTCCGCTGATCTCACCATCCAGATGCCCTTTTCAATGTCAACTGTACATGGATTCCAGTATTTGGATAATACTTAGGGCCCATTCGGTTGCCAAGGGTTTTTTTGTTTCATTGGCATATTGTTCCTTATATAGCATCAAATTTGACTGATTTACTTGTGACAATTTCCAAGTAACGATAAGTAAAAAACCCGACTGTTCGGCAGCCAAATCGTTATTTTTCATATTTTTTTCCCATTTCTTTTCTTTTGTGTATCTCCGATGTCTGCATCCGCTTCTCCTCCTGGGTCTTCTACCATCACCATTCAAGGTGTTGTGAGCATGTGGACCCCCGACATCGACGATGCCATTCAAGCATATTTTGTGCGCATCAAGAAGGAGATGGGAACAGCACGAAACTCGTTTAATGCCCCAATCTGGAAGGCTTTGGCTGACGAGCTTGTCTTGAAAGGTTTCAAGCACTTTTCAAACAAGGACTTGAAAGGTCGCTGGGACGAGGTAAGCAGAATTTTCTCCCCAATTTTTTCAGCTCAATTTTCTTCTCAGCTCAAGCCCAACAAACGTGCCCCAGTCAGCACCGTAAGTGCTCCTGCGAGCCCCGCGGCTGGTACTGCTGGTACTCTAAACACTCCCACAAGCCCTCCAACTGCCACCGAAAACGTCTCTGCAAGTACTACAGTGGGTACAGTTGCTCCTGCTTTGAATGTTACTCAAAGCGGTGATCCTGAGCGTGCCCACTGGACTTTAGAGGCAGAGTATTTCCTTATTGAGTACTTTGCAGCTGCCAAGGCCCAAGGTCGCATGTCGGAAAACAATTTTAGAGGCAAAGTGTATACAGGTGCTGCCGCAGAGCTTAGGAAGAGAGGCTTCAAGTTCACCTCAAAACAGGTCAAGTCTCGTTGGACCAGGGTATACATTTTCGTACATTTTTTTCGCTTATTTCACTGACTATCTGTAAACAGATGAAGGCAGAGTTCAAGATTGTGGCCACACTTCGTAGTCTTTCTGGCTTTGGCTGGGATGATGTGCGTAAGATGGTTACTGCAACCGATGAGGTATGGGATAGCTATCTTGAGGTAAGATAATCCTTTCAACATTTTTAGCAGATCCTAATTTGCAGCAACAGGGACATCCAAAAGCTCGTCCATTCCGCAAGAGTCCATTCCATCACTATGATGAGATTGCAGCTCTTATTGGTCACAGCACGGCGACAGGAAGCATGTCGCTTTCTTCCGAGAACTCTGCACGGAAGCTTGGATCAGCTGATGATGATAGCAATGATGATTCCGAAAAAGAGATTGTTGAGAACGAGTATGGTTCCGACAATAGTTCAGATGAAGAGTCTGACCCGAAGCCAGTGAAGAAGTCAAAGGTGAGCGTCTACAATGGTTTTGCAGCTTGTACTGACTACACTGTATAATTACTCCAGAAACGTCAGGCTGCTAGTGCGCCAGTCACCCCTGCGCCGAAACGGGTTCGTCATTCTGGTGCTCAAGCCCTTGCAAGTGTCTCGAGTTCTCTTAGTACACTCACCTCTGGCCTCACTTCGGGAGCTCTCTTTGCACCACCTACAACTGATAGCCCAGAGCGGAAGAAGCAGGCGTTCAGCAGAGTCTGTATGGAGGAGGGTTTATCTCCTTACTCTTTGTCCAAAGCTCGACGTATTTTCCGCGGCAATGGCGAAATTGCCAGGGAGTACCTCAGCTTTGACATCTCCGATGAAACCCAGAAAGAGGCCCGTACTATGTGGCTGCTGGATGAGCTGGAACAGGCGTAGTTTTGCACAAGTTTTCCCTTCTCTACATGCTATATATATGTTCCGTTTAATTCCGAGTAATTTCTTTTCAGTATTTCGACACTCATTTTAGGTAGCTTTTACCTCTAACTACTCGTTAACTTTTGCTTAATACAGCTTACTGTATTGTTTTTGAACTGAGGACAAATGATTAGCTCATTACTAGTACAGCTACATATTCGGAAGTGACTGGGTATGGGAAACACCACGACGTTCCAGCTCTGTAAGGTAGTCATTCCACATAGCCTCTGCAATCTCATCACGTCGTCGCAAGGCTGCCGAGTTTTCCTGTGCAGAAATGCCTGGACCTGGCATGGTATCACCATGTGGATTAGGAACAAGAAGTTCCCGGGCACTGGGAAGCTGTGGCGGAACATCCGGTGGGTTATATATTAGGATGAAGTTGTGGAGGGCAGCGATTGCAAGCGGAAGAAGGCTCTGTGTACGAAGAGAGTATTCGCAGGCTTCTGATATAATTTTGAACTGACGTTTTGTTACGCCAAAGATACGTTCAATGACATTTCGGAGTTGCGCGTGACAAAGATTGAAGAGCTCTTCTTTATTTCGAGGCCTGAGGGAGATCATCAGCATAGTAATTGGTGTAGATAGAATGGAAACACACCGGATACTGGCTTGAGCCCACTCCTGCAAGTGGTAGCGCACAGCTCGATATGGGACAAGGAGTTTCTTGCAGTTAGGAAAACCTGCATCTGCTACATAGTACTTTCCATCGGGAACATCAAACCCATGTCTCTGTGCCTCCTCAAACAGAAATCCATCAGCTACGCTCCCTTCCCACCCTGTAAGGATGAAAAGGAAAAGCATGTGCCAGTCGCAGGCAGCGAGAATGTTTTGAGATAGGTGTCTGCCGCGATCACGATATGGAAAGCGAGAAGCAGTTGGAGGGCGTACAAAAATGTGGCTACCGTCAATGGCCCCAAGGCAATCTTTGAAGAACGGGTAAAATTTCGGATTATCATGAATAACCTGAGGTACTGAATTGGGATTTGGAAGTCGGACGTATTTTGCGCGAAAACGGTCAGATATGAGTGCTTGGAGAACATCGTGAAAGTTTCTGTGGGCCATGTTAGTATACCGAAGCAGTTTATACAACAAACAAAGGTACTTGCCGTGAAATAGTTTCTAAACTTCTCTGAAATCGTTCTGCTACCTTACGCACTGAAAGGTTTGTTGTTGCCTGATATAAAAATGTAGCCACCATCTCCTCAACATCTACATGACGACGAGGTTGAAGGCCCCCTTCTCTCCTCAGCTCTAAGCACAACTTTGCAAAAACATATCGATTAACACCCAAATTGTGTCTCATGCGCTCGGAGTGGCCGTTTTTGAGCTCCTTGACCCACTCGGCACCAGTAAGAGCAGAAGTATGGTAAGGCTCGGGATTGTAGCGCTTGTAATTCCCAAGGAAGACTACGCTTGCAGCCATTGCAAGAGCAAATGTTGTTGCTACCAGAGCCCGTCGATGGAAAGATGATGATGACTGTAAGGAAGCACTTGAGGACGATGAGCGGCGTGATAATCGTCTGGAGCTCTCTGAGGTCCGTGAGGAGTGCAGGCGGGCCATTTTGGAGGGAGGAACTTGTACCCACTGTGACGGGACAAAATGATGATGGCTCAGCGGTTAATTCTCAGGCATCGTGTGTTTTCAAAAACAAATGAAATTGAGCGCTATATAAAAAACCCTGGCTGCCGAATGGGCCCTTACTTAGGTTGTGGCCTATTGCTTAAAAGCTGGAACTAGCTGCTGTTCTGACATCAGCAAAACCTGGGTGAACTGGATAGCACTGGATAGTGCTATCCAGCACTCATAGCACTCATAGCACCCATAGCAAGGTCCCCATCTATCCAGAGCTATGGGCTGCTATGGGCTGCTATGGATTGCTATAGAGCATGACATCTGTCAATGGGCAATATAATTTGTGAAGTCCATAGTAACTCATAGCTACCCATAGCAATTCATAGCAGTTCATAGTTCTATGGCTGCTATGGCTTTCTATGGCTTGCTATAACAGCTATGGCAATTATCCAGGTTTTGCTGATGGAGGTCGGATAGACCCATTGCACTCTAAAAAATTATAAAAAGCAAAACAAAGTAAATGTTCTTTATTTCCCAGCCTCTACCTAGTCTTCTTGAGGTGATCGCACCATTGAGATGCCTTTTTTCAGCACTGATTCCTTAAATTTGTAACTTTCAGCTACTAGTCTTCTCATGTGATATATACACACTTGCCGATGTTAATGGTTGGCCTATCCTTCTGAATCTCATGCAATATAGACATATACACTTATTGATTTTATGATATCAATTGTCGTATGTATATCTTTGCCTTCGTAGAGTGAAGTTGAACGTGTGTGCATACTGAGAATACTAGTAAGTACACTATCCTTCTGAATCTCATGCGATATACACATATACACTTATCGGTCTTATGATATCAATTGTCTCCCAGTATATGTACATCTTTGCCTTCGTAGAATGAAGTTGGAGCGTGTGTGCATACTGAGATTACTTATAACTTAGTTATCCTTCGGAATCTCATGCGATATACACATATAAACTTATCGATCTTATGATATCAATTGTCTCTCAATATATGTACATCTTTACCTTCTTATTATAGAGTAAAGTTGACCATGTGTGCATACCTACTGAGAATATAATAAGTACCAATATTATAAAATTTTTTCCTGTTCACGAAAACATCTTAAACAAGCTCTACTTTTTCTGAATTGCACGCCGCGCAGTTGGTTGGCGTCTGTATTCGGTAGAGTAAGAATCTGAGACCTGGTGTCTGTAGAATCAAAAACTTCATTGAGATTACGGATATGTACTACTCGAATATGGATATACTAAGTATGTATGCTGGCCGACAACCCCTTGCTTAGCGGAAGCCATACCCGAAACTTCTTCAAAGCCCCCTGCCACCGCTGAGTGTTCTCCTTTACCCACTGCTCCTTCTCCTTCGGAGATGCGCGTGCCAAGAGGTCCTTATCGTTTTGAAATCCATTGTAACGGAATCGAAACAGCGCACCAGCAGAGTACTGAGTGATCGAGTATCTCCGTTCACCAGCCTGGATTGGAAGATTCGAATGGCGGATTAAAGCTGAGTTGATGATAACACTAGTGGCGGCAGGGAAGCGAAGAATGATCCCAAGGTTCCAAAGAACCAGTTCTCCTCCGTGACAGTCGTCGAAGGGCCCCACACAGCTAATCGCGCAACCCCCAGGAGCATAGTTGCCATGGTCAACGTGGTCATCAGTAGTTGAACGAGGGCCAAGGTTGAATGTCGTGGCAGCAAAGACAGTGTTTCTGAAGTTCTTGCGGAGGCTTGGCTTCCAGCATCGGAGCTCTTCGTCGTTCTGTTTGTACTCGGCAAACATGCCAGGGCAAAACCGCTTGTAAGCGCTGTTTGCGATCCCGGACAGACGCTGTACAGCCGGATTCTCAAGAAGACTTTCGAGGACTTGCAGGTTCCTCTTGGAATGCTTTGTATTCGAAGGTTCCGTCTACAGAACGGCTCAGTGAGCCCATGGATTGAACGAAACATTCATAGTAGGCGTACCTGTCCTCCGCCATGAGAGTAGCCAATTGCTATGGCAGTAAAGTTCCCTCGTCGATTATAGGCCTGCTTTGCGCTCAACTTCAAGTTGACTCGAGCCTTCTCAAGCACCCGAGCTACCTCTTCGTTTATGTTGCGCATCCAGTTCGGGTCACGAGGCCTTCCAATGCAATGGATGAGACCAAGGCCTTGGCGATCACAAAATACGAGGTTGGATCTATGTGGAGGTATATTAGCACCCCGTAAATGTTTCAATGAAGAAATTGAACTCACTCGCCATCCCAATCAACATAACGAAGCTTCCTGAACACCCTTTCACGCTTCCATCCGCTGTATTGCTTGGTGGCTCGAATGCCCTGATAGCCAGTGGTAGTCACAGGAAGTTCGGCCGCGTCTAGATCAAGAGTGTGGACTTCTGACGCATCGACGCGTCTGCGACCGATTTCCTTGCTGTAAGGCCCATCACTCGTCCTCGAACGCTTTATATTTCGAGAATTCTTTTTATACAGTCTCCGGCTGGCCTTCCGTTTCGCGTTGACGGGTTTTCCGCGGGTAGATGATGCTGGAGGTGCCGGGAAAGGATGGGAGTTGGGGTTAGAGGTACTGGGCAGGCATGTGGTGGATGAAGGCGGAGTATCTTCCTCGGAATCAGTGAGATCAGGGAGCAAACCGTTTATTATATCCCAGTACTCGAAAGTAATTTCTTCATTCGAGATTTCGGAGAGGTCAAGGTCAGGGAGATTGCTGAGCAGTGTAGTGTGGTGAGAGAATTCGGAATCCAAAGGTTCGTAGTCGTCATCGTCTTCTTCCTCGTCTCCTTCAAGACTATCCTGTGACTCGTAACCTTCCTCCAATCGTTGATAGTGTTCCGCTTCCTCTGCAGCAAGTAATTCAGCAAGGTCAACATTCAACAGAATTGCGCGTGTTTTCGAGTGAGTTTCTATAAGGAGTTATATTAATGAAATTCAAAATAAAAGAATTCACGTCTTCAAGATAAGGGGTGTCGTCCAGCGCGTCGTTAATAGCACCGCCAACGACGGCAGCACACACAAGCATCGCGCTGGCCGGTACCAGATATGTAAAAGAAATAGAATAATTAAAAGGATGAAGTTTGGCATACCTGGAGCCATGCCTTGAGTGCTCTGAAAGTTGAGGTCCAAACGTTCAGAGTGACAGTCGATTCAACGAACTTGAGCGCCACACATGAGATCACATGGTTATCAGCGCCTGCATTTGATCTTTTTCCGGGATAAGATAAGGCGCAAGAGTCGATAGACGCTTCTACCTTTCATTCCCGACTCTCACTGCCGCTCGTCTAATTATCGCAATAATTCAAAATCTTCTCATCCCCCACCCTCCCATCCCTCATTTAGATGTTCCGGTTTGGGTTATTCCGCGTGGATTATTATGTTACATTATGCACTACAGCGCACTTATCTTATCTCGAAACTCTTGGCGCCTTTGGAATGGTCAAACGTGAGCTCGGGAGCGGAGGTTCGGAGCAAGCCCTTGCTCCGGCCCGGTGATGGGTGATCCTTTGCAGAAGGGGCTTGGGACAATATGTCAAATATGAGGACCTTTTTGAGAGCAACGTCCTGACACAAAACCATACGCAAATGCTTTGGACAATACATAAAAGTTATACATTAAATACTAGTTAATAACCTCATGCAGACAGAATACCTTGTAACAAATATATTTTGAAGATATGAGCTGTTTATGTGAGGCGAGGCTGTCGATGGGACCGATATCGCAGAGGGCAGCTACAACGCTAAATGGAAGTTTACGCTCATGATTCTATAGGCTTTAGGAGGCAAGGTCTCTGAGTATGTCGAGAAATTCCTTGTCAAACACTATTTACGGACCAGGAGGCAATCGCGCGATCGCCTCTGTGGCAAATGAGTAGATTCTTGCTGCTTTGGTTTCCGAGTCGCTGGAGGACCGCCACCCAATTGACGACAATTCTCTTGACTCCGCGGAGAATTACAAAGGAGTTGTTTTAAATAACGATGACGAGGAACGGTTCCCAGATCCGGACTTGCTCCCCCTTCCCGAGTCGTCTCCAGCGATATCTTCCAGTGCCGCCAAAGTAGAAGAATCGGACTTTTCAACTGGCGTGATGCAGATTCCAACTTCTCTTGCTTCTCTACAAGCTATTATTGTGTTAGGATATTGACCTGTACGCCTATATCAATGCTTTGACCTTTCCCTTTATAGATATCTACTTCCGCTCACGCAGCTTACCAATAACTAGATAGATTTAGCCTATATACGTCAATGTACCACCTCACCTCAGTTCTACCATTGTACAACTGAGGTGAGTAGCTATTTTATTACTCATCTATATTGATATTGATTAGTATTAGTTATATTGTCTAGATATTGCATACATACTTTGTTCCAATCTAGTGGTATGTACGATGATTTTTATAAAGTGAAAGTTGAAACGAGTATCCAAGTGGTGAGTACCGGTAAGTCGCTGGACTACTTATCTTGCTTGATCCTTACCCTATTCCGAAGTCATGTTCTAGGCTACAGAAAAACCGTAGGGTACGCCATCGACTGCAATATCTATTTGCATTCAACAGAGACACAAGTGAAGATAGGACGCCGGAAGATCAATAACATGACGGACTGCTTCACCTTTGGTCACTTTTTTTGGCTCTTCAGTCGATGTTGCAGAAGTTACTGTAGAGACGTGTCAGTGAAAACTCGGAAGCTCGAACGGATCCATTACACCGACCTCACCAAAGCCCAAACCGCTTCTCTTTTTTGTAGCATATCTTTGCTCGGAAATAGAGTAGAGAAGAAACATCGATTTACTCATTATACATGAAAAGAATACAAAAGGTGCGTATGCCACAGTGTAGGAAAAGGAAAAAATTTAAGTAATTGTACTTGGCCTGAAATTCGTGGAATCTAAACTGCAAGACGTCAGCATTAGTTCATGAGAAAGGATAGAGAAAAGATGGGATGTACCAAATTTATCGGCATCTTTCATCCCCCATGGCGAATGGCCAGAGGAATCGGCGACCATGCCAGCACCAGCATCGTTATCAACGTAGCACTGACGCCCCTGGTTAGCTTTGGCCCTTTCACGCGGGCTCGGAGATTCCGACCTTTCGGACAAAGGCGAGGATTTCTCCGAGATGTTAGAGTTGGGGGGAATCGACGCTACCGATGCTGTAGCAGATCGAGTCCTGCACTCCATGCGCAACTCTTCAAGCTTAATTGAAGAATTTTTGAGCTTCGTCAAAGCGTCCCGGGCAATGTTAAAGGCTTGATCCAGCAGAGTTCCGGTCGACGCCTCCAACCGGAACAACTTGAAAGGCATGGAACGACTCGAACGAGCCTTCGGCGCCAAAGAGGGCATCTTGCTTCCAGGATTCGATTTCACACGAGGAAGTTCAGGCGCAGGTTCTGTGTTGGCTGAAAAAGTATTTTAAGTTCAGCCAGCAAAAACCGCTGTGAGAATATTGGCTTACCTTTGCGACGCTTAACTCGGCCTTTTCCCTTCTCGTTCTTGTTGTAATCGTCGAAGGGACTTGTGTCATCTACGGCATCTGCACCCTTTGGGATAGGAGGAATAGTGTTTATAAAGTCAGAAGGAATATTCATACCCTCCCCTATAAGCCAGCCAACGGTAAAATCATAAACTAATTGAAGGTCTTCGTCAATTAGGAGCTCTGCCAAAAGAGCACCTCGTTCTTGTGGGCTCTTTCTCGCCAAAAGACCATCGACCTGTTGTCGTATGTGGGCGCAAACAAAAAAAGGATGAATATGGCTTTCAATAGTCTGAAGTTCAGGTTGTGTGAATGGATACTCAAAATGAGTAAAAGTGTCTGTTTCCTTGCCAGAACCATCAAGATGGATGTGAGACCACACCCTGTGTTTCGCCATTGTTGGAAGGACCTTTACACGGTATGTGTAGGTTGCTTTTCCCAATAGTGGGTCAAACTGCAGGAAGACAAATTAAGAAACAGTTGAAGGGTAAACCGTCAATGAACAGACCTTGCTACTATTATATCGATGCCTTTCATCCCAATTAGTGCAGGATATATTGTGGATCACCAAACGTTCTAAGGCCGCTAAAACATCCGGCAATGGCAGAAATACAATCCCTCCATGATCAACGAATGGGTGAATGTCGGCTCGAACTGGGTCATGGGTGAATATTGCAATGTGAATAACTCGGCAGGAGTCGACTCACGACAAACAACGTTGAAGCGTGAGTTCACAAACAACTGGAAAGGACGACAGCCACTAATCCATTCCAGAATCCGAACCTAATTAATTATACTGATTAGATATGAATATGGGAGAACAGCTGTAGGAAAGGAAATACTAACAATCGCCGATGAGGTGGCTCTTTGTAGTAGGTGGCAGAATTGGACGTCGATTCCGAGCATATGAGTGATGATGCATCGTAGCATCATAGGCGCAAGGAGTTTGATTTCATCCTTGATATCCTGAGAAATTGCCTCCCCGTAAAAGATATTTCTAGCTGGAGAAGAATACGGCTCGCTTTCAAGAATCGGAACGTCAACGGATGGAAGATAGGTATTGTCCCGAGGAGATGTAACATGCAAATCGGGACTCTCGACATAATTCGATGGACCTGCATGGCTGCTGCCGTGCTGAAGATGAGTCTGACGAGACATCGAAAAGAAGGAGTAACTGAGAATCCACCACCTTCGTTTTATACTCCAGTAATACTAGCGGAATACCCCCTCTTCCTAAATGGGCGAACAAGGACTAACAGACCTGACAATTGAATTTTAACACGCGCATTACGACTTCCACACGAAAAGGTGATTAACTGAACCGGGCCTCGTTTCTCGTTTTGGTTGCCGGACAGGCCGTGACACTAGCACATGACTGTGAGCAAGCCGCGTACATTGCCCTCAAAAAACAGTAGTTTGCTCCCCGCCGTCATGTCTCCGCCATCCTCAATAATAGGTGAAGCCTTATCTACAAGTCCTCACGTCGAAAACCTCCAGCCAGTTCAAACCGTCTGTCTTTTGACAGACAGTCTCGATTACTCGGTGGGTAGTGATATTTAGATTTTGAGCTTAACTGATGAACGCACCAAGGCAACTAATCTGGAATATTCATGGGGACTTGAGAAGGGACAGCTTGACCTATCGTCGAAATTAAACCAGGTCTCCGGTGAGTTTCTCATTTGCCTTCTGTTCAAGACTTCGACTGAACTACCTTTCTGCAGTCCGGGCTGATGTCGCGCAACTTCTGAAGAACCGAGAAATAATGCTTATTCCTACAGCAGAGATACTGGATAGAATGCTCGAATATACGAACACTGTTATTTACTCTGAAATAGACGAGCGCCCGCGGTGCTTCGAGGTGCGATGCTGATGCTTTCTGTAAGATGACCACCTAACAGTTTGGCAGGTATTCCCCCCAGGAAAATACGAGTACAGACTATTCCCAGCAAATGACGAAGTTACCCCCCTTTTTGTCGAACACTCCACAGGTTTCGACCGACTCGATTGTGTCTATCCCGATCTTCCACTTCTAACGCTCGATGTGCACCCTTTTTTCGCCATGATGCTGAGTGCACGGGGAGTAATGAAGGTGATGAACCGAAGATTATCCTTCTATAAGCCCATTTCAAGGATGGTTGCAACGTACGCGATTGCCACGCCTGTAGAATTCCGACAACGTCCATCCAGTGACTCGGGTTCTATTACCTCTGTAGAATCTGGTGATACCGAGTATTATGACAGCGAAGAAGAGGGCCTCAAAGTTTACTCTTGGCTAGAGTCCACGAAGGAATGTCTAGCACCTGATCTGCATCCAGAGGTCGAGGTCGAGGTTACGTTCGGTGAAGCTGATGGATACAAGGGATATGTATCACCCAGATCTTATGCATTGGGGACTGTATCATAGCACGAGTAGCAATTGGACAGTGAGCAATTTGAATTATTCCTCGTACAGAAGAGTCTACTTATCATGTACTATAAACCTTGAGCTTGACCTCTTCGTCTTCGCTTTATAACTCATTACTGTATAATGTATGTGTGCTTTCATATCTTTTAATTCCTGAATTGGTTTACCTTGATTCTGATTGCTTCTCCTTCAGCTTCGGCGCTGAAGTTTAACACGACCTGAGCTGAAATGACGGACGAAATGTCCTTCTGCCACGTTATTTCTTGTCTTTTCCTACAAACGAATCTCCCTTTGTCCTCGAGGTACTACTCAGCGTGTGCGGAACACAAAGCTACTTTCCATACTGTGTCAACTCAAGCAAGGGTTCTTGAACCTAATCCTATATACAATTTTTCCATGGGGAGCCCTGCAGGCGGCTGATTTCATCCCTCAACACCTAATCCTAACCATGGGGCTCTGCCCCATACCCCGCTAACCGCTAACCAGCGGAGCTTTGCCCCGTTCCCTTGACTTAACCTACCCAACCCCTCACTTTAAACAGTTGTTAACAATAACTCTAAGTACACGGTGATATCGCTAGGCTACTCTCCGCCGAAGTCTTGGTTCTAATACCCTCAGAAGAGACAGTCAACTCTATGTCGGAGCTCGCTGAACATAATCAGCACTGCTCTATTGCTGAACGGTGGAGATGTTTCGATGTGCGTGTCTGTTTTTTTTTTCCCAGTTGAATGGTCGGGTAACCTTGTTCTACTTAGTTCCTTCCAATACAACCATACCAGTACCGACTCGTCCCTAATTTGAGGAAAAAGCACGAAGAAATACCACTCTTTGCTTTTGACCCACAAACTTTTAACTTCAAACAATTCAGCTATCCTTACGACAATCTTCCAACATATACCCTTGACCTTTATCCTTTCCACTCTGTCATGCACAGCTGGAGCGCGCTTTGCATTCCAGACAATAGATCCAGCCTATTGTTCACTATTTTCCCTCTCAGTATCAATTGGGCGCTTGGCAAACCCTCTAGCTTTGGACGCATTCCTGCTGAGTCGGACGCCCCCGAATCTGATTCTGAATCATGCTGCTCGATGGTCAGTATTCATTCAGATGTCAGCTCCGTTTTGGTCGAATCTCCCCCTTCTCAAGTTCATGTCTCTCTCACCAAACGAACGGCGAATCGAATTTCTTCATGGCTCGTGACGCTGCAGGAAGAGAAGCCTTTACCGGTGGTACCTTTTGCCAGCTCAGAGCAGGATGATGAGTCTAGCAGCTCAGATTCTCTGTCTCAGGTGGAGGTGGGATCGTAAGAAGAGAGTAAGGAGATAGTTGGCGATTCGGGATCTCATGTCTTAAAGGAGGAGCATGTTGGGTCGTTTCATGATTTGATGGTATGTTCCGTCACCTCGCTCAGAATTGGATTTTTGTTGTTGACAATCTCGTTATAGAACTGCATACACACCTCCAATCATAGTGTGAAGTAATTACTTTCAATACATAAGCGAAATGTAAATTTTCGCTCAACTGTAGAAGGTACATCAGCAAAAACTGGATTTGGAGGCCAACCCATACAAGGCCCGGCAAACACTGAAAATCAAGGCCAACTTCGTATATATGGCCAATTTTCGAAGTGCCTTATAACTTAGATTTGAGGTTGGCCACTTAGGCCAATGTGTCCAACTTGGCAAGATCTACAAAGTAGGTAAACTCATTCAACATTTATATTTCAAGGCAACTCTTGGAGTATAGACGGTGATGGCCAAGCATTAAATTGCCAGGCAAGTCTCAGGGTTAGGCCAAGCATTGTTGAACCTGACCAACAATGATCCAATTGCGGCGCTGGGTGGTTTTTATCTCGTTCTGTCCACTTTCAGAATAGATAAAAATACAAAACATGTACATTTTCCAGTTGATGATTACAGAATATTATTTATTGAGTAGCTTGTTCAGTACGACGGCGTTTGGCAGCTCTGCGAGCCTTGATCTTGTCCATAGCTGATCCATCTTCATGCACATCCCTCATTCCTTCATTGTCCTGGAACCCTTGATCCCCATCCTCCGAGCCAAAAATATGACTATATTACACATTGTAAGCCAACAGTCAATGAAGGAGCGAGAATCACATACTAGTTGTAGAACTTAACAATACTGTTGTCCTCCTCTTCACATAGCTCAACAATGTTCCAATAAAATTGTTCATAGTTGAACTCGTTCTCAATCTGGGTCCATTCCGAAGCTTCCGAAATAATGAAACGAGCCTGTACCAAGGGTTAGATATAAGCCACGTTTCCAAGAACAGAACGTACTTGTACAACTGCATAAGCAATGGTCCTGGGTGTCATAGTCATGATACCGGTTAGTTGTGCATTGCCACGACGGCCGTGATGAGACCCTGGTTCACCCCGAGCAGCGCTTGGGCCCATGTAGATGTGTTTGGCCACCTCAAAGACATACCATCAATCACTGTGCATGCATAATAGAAAGAAGTGACTTACTCGAACAGCGTACATCCCACGAAGAATCTCTGTCTCATAATCATCATCATTGTTGAAGACCTTGCCTTCAGGATAAATGAGGCGAGGTAATAGATCAGCCGTAACAGGCTTTCCATTGCGAGTGCGGCAGTCTTCATGTGTCCTGAAAAAACTACTGAGCATGCAACAAATATTGACAAGAGAAGGTGGCGAAACTGTGGAGTATCCTCATATTGTGCAGGTGTTAGAAGCAAAGCAGTTACGGGATGCTTGAAGCCTCGGGATTGCTTCGACACTGGAAGAGGAGGTGTAACGGGAACACTAGCATCATCAATAAGATACTTCTCAACAGATGTTTTGAGGCGGCCAGTGTCATTGGATCTTGTACGGTCAGCGGCACTCATAATCTAGGCAAGTTAAGTATTAGCGAGTCATTAAGAAAAAAAAAAGCAAGCACACTGCGGCACTGAAAACCCCAACCAGATTGGGCTTGTGAGCTACGGACATGATTGATTCCTCAAACGTAGGGATGATTTTGCGCAGAATCATCCAATCTTCGAGTAGGCGGGAATCATTCCTAAGAAAAGAGAGTCAGCGCAGCCAAACATGATTAAAAAAAGCTCAGTACATTTCCAAAGGATCATCTTCATCTTCATCCTCATTGTCAGACTCCGTGAGCTCCTTGGCTATTCCAAACTTAATAATTGAGTCAATTGGAGTCCACAAAGCGCCTTGACGAAGGTAGTCACGGCCGTAATCAGACCAAGCATTTTTTTCGATCTTATCATCTGCAGATGAGGTCGAACCGCTGAAAAAATATCAGCCTGAATACAGCAGCAGAAAAATAGTGTGTACCGCTTCCGTTTTTGCGAGGCACGGCTCAGAATATCTGCAGCAAGTTTTGTGAGCTCACTACTAGTAGCATTGTCATTGTCCAGGCTGGAATCAGAATCGTTGCTGTCCGCATTCAAAGATCGAAGAGTCAGAGGATTGCGTGTAGCACTTGAAGGAGAATGAATATAGGTAGGTGCCCAGGGTGGCATATCGAACGTTTCACATTTGAAGGTGGGTGGGTGGTAGCTGTTAAGTAGAGAGGCTGAATTCACATGTCCGTACACTAACTCCTGATACGCTCCACTTTACCCTAGGACTTGGCGTAACATGGCGGGCGTTTTATTGTGGATTTCTCCGAATTTACAACTTATTTTCGTCAGTGGCTCTCGGGGCGGTTCTACTTTTGTCTTAGTCTAGGGCGCCCCTATCAAACTCCACTTCACGGCCAGGTGATAGGATACAGTTAGCCCTGGTTGGCGCGTCAGGGTGAGCGTTTTTATTCATTTCTCTCCACAATGATGACTTATTCTCTTCGTCAGTGGCCTGTTGACTCCCGATAGCAGCTTGTTTAATACTACGGAGTTCTTTCGCTACACTGCTTCCCATTCATGTCTTATTCTTTCTCCAACCTCCGCTTTTCACCATACCCAGCCCGCATTCCTCTGCAAAAACAACTCAGTGGAAGTACAAGTCTGGCCGAGAGTGGATCTTCCGATGAATCCTCCAGCATTTCCAAGTCGGCTCTTCGCAACAGGGCTGAGCTTATTCGCCGATGTTCTGACTCTATGTTGGTTCGCACTGAACGTGGATCTTTAAATTCCATGTCTTCCAAGTTGGCTATCTGTCGTACACATTTGCTCGATAAAGAAGACACGGAATTAGCCCTTGAAGCATCGAATGCATGTTATTGAACCAAATACTCAGTCCTTCACTAACTCATTGCTAGAACCAGGAACTTATGCTGTTTCATCTATTTTGCGCATCTTTGAAGCAGCAGGATATCATTGATGACTTGGCTTTTGCCAGCCGTGATCTTGCTACCAGGTTTGAGCGTCTTGAAGACCTCATTGGTAAAGATTGGAAACTTCCGAGAAGTGTTGAGGTGCGTATTCCAAGCTTAGCCTATGTCTTTCTCTGGATTTTAATTTCTTGTACAGTATGTTATTGAGGCCATTATCTGGCATTTTATCACTACTCCAGCTCGATCTTATGACCATTTGGAGGCTGTTGTGAATGTAAGATATTATTTTTCCGTTCAATGACTGTTCATCATTCTATGTTTATAGATATACATCGAAGAACATGCAAATGACATTCAGCTTACTGATTATCACAGTAATCCAATGGTGTGCTGCACCGTTCGAAACTTTGTCAATAGCAAGATTCAACAAATACGGGTTCTCTGGCATGACGAGGTATGTGTATTTAATTATAATAATGATTTTCCACTCACCTTTACCTCCCGACAGATTCACCTGTCTATCCAGACTGGCTCCACCATGTCTGTTGAAGCATTCGCACAACAGGTAATGGAACGCCACTACATAGCTTCATACCATGAGGTTCCCAGAGTCCGCATTGCATTTTATGCCATGATGGTGAGTAAATATATGCGTAACTGCTAGGCCTAACTTGTTGCACAGAGGCTTGCATGCTATCCATCTCCTGACGAACACACACGCAATGTTTTCTGGCGATCACTTGAGGTAAAATTGAGCCAACTATGGGACCTCAATGGCTCTGATCTGAAGTCTAAACCTTGGGAGCGGTGTGTATTTTGTCTATTTGCACGCCTTTTCTTGTCACTCACTATGATCATCCTTTAGGTGGTTTGAAACCGTCATCGATGCCGACCACCGCTACCACAGCCCTGCTCCGCCACATGATGATTCGTTGGATTTAGATCTGTTTTTTGACGAAAAACCTTCATTGAAAAGGCTGCAGAGAAGACAGCGTTCTGTTGCTTGAGCTGCGGGCTTTGTTCATTCTTCAATACAAGTATTGTATATATATGTACTACTTTTATACATGTACTATACCTTCCACTCCAGCCTGAAGTTCGTAAGAAAACATTTGTACTGTGTAATTGGAGCCCGATACTAAGTTGCGCGCCCATGTGACGTCAAATCTTTAGCTTGAACCACCACTTGTTATGCAACGACGCCATATTATATGGCTAGTACTCCTTCTATGCATTCTACTCTCATATAATCACCAATACACCCTTAATATGCCCAAATACCAGTGTAACATTTGTAATAATTTCGGCACAGATGATTGCGCAGGGATTCGGATTCATCAGGCATCGCGAACATGCAGGGATAGCGCAAAGGCTGGGGCACAGAGTCATGCTCAACCAGTTCTTTCGCAATGGAAGGCCAAGAGAGCCGAGAAACGGGAACGGAAGAAGCGCAAACAATATTCAAATCTATCTCAGCAGGTTTGTGATTAACATGGTATACGTATAGATACTAAATGGCAAAAACTGCCTGTAGATGATACTATGGACATAGAAAATCCAGAACCTTTTGCCGAAGGTACTGGACATCTACCATCACCTTCACCACCAGCTCCGAGTCCCTCTCCTGAAATATCTACCTCTGGACGCCCCATACGAAAAAAAGGCCAACTTGGAAGATCCTTGAGATGCTTCCAGAGCCTCCCGAGCCTGTACCGGACCCACCGTCCACAGGCGATGAACTTTCTGAACCAAACTTACCCCCGTCAAATACACCATTCACCTGGGAAGGAATTCGGACCAAACCCAACCAATTTGGGATATTCCGCGAGTATCCTACCTACCCTACACATAACCCAGATGACACGGTCTCATTCGAAGATCTCTCCTACCAGAACAAGTCCACTTCCCATCCAAAATCCTCTCGCATGGCCCCACCTACCGCTGGATCTGGTCTTGACACCAACTCATCGACTAATTATTTCCCATTCAAGAATTTCTCCGTCTTCGCCCTTATGAACTGGATGTGGACAGGGCCAGCTTCAAAATCAATGGGAGAGTTCATGAAGCTTGTTGACATTATCCGATCACCTTTATTCAAGAAGGAGGATTTGGATGACTTTAATGTCCGTCATGAAACAGAGCGACTTGATACAACCCCAGCCCAGTTTGATCCTAAAGATGGCTGGAGGGAGGAAACTGTTGAGATCTGTGTTCCTGATAGTAAAGCCCACGATTCCGAGTCCGACGCTCCCACATTCTCTGTTCCGGGTCTTTATACTCGATCCCTAGTGGAGATTATCAAGGAGATCATATCAAGTACCGACTCGAAATCATTCCATTATACCCCATTCAAGCAATACTGGCAGAAGCCCAAAGTGCAAGAACCAGAGCGAATCTCGGATGAGCTTTATTCCTCTCCTGCATTTATTGAGGAGTATGAAAAAGTTCAGAAACTCCCACCTCAGGATGAGACCGACAACTATGAGCGCGTTGTTCTTGGTCTTATGTGGTGGTCCGATTCTACTCATCTGGCCAGTTTCGGGAATGCCTCTCTTTGGCCGTTGTATTTATTCTTTGGAAATCAGTCAAAGTATGAGCGCTGTCGACCAAACTCTGGTGCATGCCATCATACTGCATATATTCCAAAGGTATGTTGTACTTGGGGTACATTTCCTCTCATACTAAATATTTGTATAGTTACCGGATACTTTTTTTGATTGGTTCACGTCATTGACTGGTGAAGGACCAACAGCGGATACCCTCTCTCATTGTCGGAGAGAGTTGATGCATGCAGTGTGGACACTCATCCTCGATGGGAAGTTCATGGAAGCTTATCACCATGGTATTGTCATAAAATGTCTGGATGGAATGACACGTCGATTCTTTCCCCGGTTTTTCACATACTTTGCAGATTATCCGGAGAAGTAGGGGTCCATTGTTGTATCACTATGTTTGTTACTGACTCCATTTCAATAGGGTCTTGCTCTGATTGATACGGAACCGCGGTGCATTTTTGTGTCCGCGCTGTTTGACTCCTCAGAATCAGATCACTGACCTTGGTACAAAGAATGATGCAAAGCGCCGTGAAAATCTCAAGCGTGAAGATAATGAAATCAGAATTGGTCGCGTCGCTCGCGCACGCGAGTTTATTTACAAAATGGGCGCCGGTGTCAAGAGCACAGCTGTTGAGAGGTTAATGTCAGTGCGATCAGAAGTGCCAACCGTAGTGAGCTGCCTTTTCATCTCGAACAAAGTCAAATATAGACTGATATACATTAGAATGCTTTCTCAAACCTGCTCCGGGCTCCAGGGTTCGATTTCTATACTATGCTCGTTGTTGATCTTATGCATGAGTTTGAGCTTGGGGCCTGGAAAATGGTCTTCATACATTTAATTCGCATTCTTGTGGCACATGGGGGTACGTCGATTCAAGAGCTGAATCTTCGGTAAGCCTATGTTATTGCCCCAGAATACAACTGGTCACTGAGCAATATTGTCAATGCAGCTTTCGGCAAGTTCCTCCGTTTGGACGATCGACAATTCGTCGCTTTCAGGAAAATGTCTCCGCAATGAAGAAATTAGCTGCAAGAGACTTTGAGAATATCTTACAAGTGTGTTGTTTCTTGTTATCGTATCACGTACTTATCTCAACATTTGAAATAGTGTTCTATCCCGGTATTTGAAGGACTTCTACCTGAGCCTTACAACGGAATTGTCTTGGATCTCCTTTTTACGATGGCCGAGTGGCATGCTCTAGCAAAACTCCGTTTGCACACCGAGTCCTCACTTAACCTTCTAGATGACAGCACCCGGTCGCTTGGACAGCTGCTCCGTCGTTTTCAAACAACAGTGTGCAGTGCATTTTCAAATACTCGCGAGTTAGACAAGGAGGAAGCAGCAAGGGGACGTCGACAGAAAAAAGGAAATGCCCCGTTCACTGCGGGAAAAAAGACGAAGGTTTTTAATTGGGTTACGTACAAATTTCATGCACTTGGTGACTACGTGTCAACAATTCGATGGTTTGGGACCACGGATTTGTATACTACCCAAACAGTAAGTCCTAATACTACTCCGACAAGCTCCCATTATTAGCTTTATATTTTTTTTCAGGGAGAGCTAGCCCACCGTCGGGTCAAAAGGTTTTATGGGCATACTAGCAAGCACAATGCAACAAGTCAAATAACTAAACTCGAACGCCGAGCAGCTCATCTACGTCGGATACGCAACCGTTTACCTGGTGACATTGGAAATTCACAACCGCCAGAGACTAGGAAGTGTAAGCGAGGCAGCCGTCGTAGAAACCCATATCTTTGTTCCCAACCGTTTCAGAATTGCTGCCGTTCACCCATCCTGACCAGCATTATCAAACATCAAGATCTCGGAATTCACCTCAAAATCTGCATCTATTTATTCATGAGCATGAGGGCGACGCTTCCGTTAAAGTATGAGGTTTTACTATAGCTATTTTCCTCTTATTGATGGTATATGCAGGATTTTCGTGCAAAGCTGGAGGAGCATGTTTTGTCTCGCCTACGACACCCTACATGGACCGGTGATGGGAACGAGTTTGATCCAGCTGAGCGTGCCAAAGTAGTGTTCAATCGAAACTGGTTCTACTCTCATCAAGTTCTTCGCATCAATTATACAACATATGATATGCGCCGCCAGCAGGATTCTGTAAACCCTCGTTCCCGCCGTGATATCATGACCCTCTCGCCAGAAGACTCTACGCATCCTTTTGACTATGCGCGGATTCTTGGTATCTTTCACGTTGATGTTTTGATTGATGAGCCCGGTGCAAGCACATCCCCTACCACTCTCAATGTGCTATGGGTTCGAAGATTCCGCCTCGATGGAAAATATTGCGGAGGCTTCCGGCGAAAGCGGCTCTATCGAGTGGAATTTATTCCCGACAGTGATTCAACAGCCTATGGCTTTCTTAACCCAGACGAGGTGATTCGAGAATCACACTTGATTCCTGCATTTGCACATGGGAAGACAAGTGCTGCGCATGATCTCGAAGAATGGGAGGATGAAGATGAAGATGAGCTCGATGAAGATTTGGACTGGCGATACCACTACGTGAATATGTGAGTGTTATATTAATCATATTCTGTTTCAAATACTTGCGAGACTCATTCTGTCTTCTTAGATTTCCCGATTGGGACATGTATGTGCGCTATACTGGGGGCGGCCCTGGTCACTATCCTCTTGAAAATACCGAAGAACATCTTGTAACACTGCGGCACTTCAGGCAAACACTATATATGACCTAGTTAGGATAGAAAACTGATGTACCTAAACTATCCTAAGAGGTTACTTTTTCGGGCATTCTGCCCAGCCAATATTTCAGTGAGGCAGCTGCCCACCTGTGCTCAATTTTTCCAGGCAGCAGCCCATCAATCCTGTCTTAATTGAAATCACTGCCCTGCCTACCAGGCAGCTGCCTAGTCAGGGCTGGGCAGCTGCCCAACTTGTCACATGTCACAGGTGTCCGGGGTCCCTCTGGGCAGCTGCCTGCTGTTTTTCACCAATTTGGTCCTGAACTTCTCCCTATCATTTTTAAATAT